>VZTT01012007.1:52020-84739 GCA_013400855.1 Buphagus erythrorhynchus | reverse complement strand
CCAATGGTCATAACCTGACCTAAAGGAGCAATCCCATGGACCTGGAGGCAAGAAAGAAGCCTCAGGATGTGTCAGGAGACCTGGAGCCAACTGCTCTGGGAGCAAGGTGCCCTTGCATCTGTCCAATACATTCCCCTCATGTGAATCTGCTCCAAAATATTCTCCAGCTGAAATAACTTATCTGTCACTGAGGACACCCTTTCATTCTTATTGCTGAAAAAAAATTTCCATTAGAAATGCAAAGCCAACAGTGAAATGTCAAAAAAGGGTTATTTACATCACAAGANCATCACAAGAAGCAATTCCACATAACTTGAAATTTTCTGTCTGCATTTTGTCTTATGTCCTGGAATTGGAGCTGTTAAATTAGGTTAGAATCTTGCCCATTGACTGCAGAACTACTCATAATTTAATCTCCCTAATAACATTAAGAGTGCAATAGGATCCTTCCAAACTAAGGGTAGGATGATCTATTAGCATTTCAAGTGTGTTTTCATGCAGGGTGACTGATAATAATATAAACAAATTCTATAAAGTATGCTTAATTTCAATACATTATTTACTGAAACCAGAAAATAGGAACCACTGCTTCACCAAAGGTACAGTTTAGCTTTTTAGGAGACTTCTGCAGGATTTATTAGAGAAGAAATTTAAAATATTATATAAGGAAATATAAACTCTTGGGAACAACACTCTTCTGAAACAGAAGGATACAATTTTTCCAAAGGATGTCTGAAGTGCCTTTTTTTGGTGCACTGTAAGGCTCTTGCATACATAGTAAAAACAGAAGAACTTTTTCTGCCTTTTAAGATGTTTCTATGCCAGACTAACCCCACAGGTGAAGCCACGTGCAGTTAAAAGGCAGCTGTGTGCTGGAATGAATGTGCACAAGTAAATATTAAAGAACAGTGAAAATGAATCAGGAGTTAGCATGAAATATAGGTGAAAGCTTTTTAATTAGTTGGTTCCAGGAGTTATGGCCCATCAAGAAAAAATAAGCAGAAGAGTTAGATTAGTTAGATATACTTAGATTTAGGATGAGGACTAAAGTACAGGTTTTACTTTTCATGTGATCTCAAACATTCATATTTAAAGCACATGAAAAAAATCTGTCCAGAAAACAAAATCCATGGCTCCACTTCACAATGGAAATTACATATGTGAAAATGTATTTTTCCATAAATGAGTCCTAAAATGTTTGAAACAATAAATCATCTCCCTTTTTCAGCTGTTTCCAGCTCATTTTAATGTCTTAGTTATCTTTGCAATAGCTGGGTTTTTCTAACCCAGGCTAAGGAAGAGTCCAGGATTGATGAATTTAGGAATTGTTTCTGGCTCTGCTGGCAGCCCTGAGGCCCCACTGAGGGCAGAAGGGGATGAGCAGGCAGCGAGGAGTGATAGCTCTTCTCCTATGACCTCCAGTTTTCCTGACAGACAAAACTGTAAGATAAAGGTCTGGGATGATTTTTGAGGCCACAAAGACTCTGAAAGTCATTTTTATATTCTTTATAATGGTATAAAAAAGGGACAGTAGCAATACTAGTGCTATAAAATGACTTTGTGAAGAATCTCCCCTGATCTTCACACTCCAGACTCTCTGTCACAAGCACAAGTCTAATGTTTTCATTCATCATCTCAGCCTAGATAAAAATGATCCATTTTTTGAGGAGCTTATTGTCTTTGGATTACTTCTTCTAAACACAGAGCCTTATCTATTCAAGGTGGATGCTTGGCTCAACCATGACCTTGTCAATCTCATTAAGTCTTGAATGAATTTTCTCAAATTTTCTTATCAATCAAGGTAATTGCTTCTTGCAGGAAATCCAATCTTCTGTTAACCACATCATTACCTGGTGATCGAAGTCCTCAAACTCTGTGTAAGCTGGTATCACTCAAATTACCCAAGAGAACAGAGAAGCCTAAATTCATAAAAACCCCCACAGGTCATTTCCATTTCAGCAACTATTCCACAGTTTGTCAAGTACCTTGAAATATTTCTAAGAATTAAAAATTCTTTCACATCACAGTTTTACATTAGGCTTTGGAGTCATAAAAGATGACACTATCCTTGCAAAGGCTGTGTAAGAGGAGAAAGGAAAAGAAGGAATTTAAAAAAACCTCTAGAAAAAAAGGGGATTTTTAGCAGAGATCTGAAGACTACAGGAGATAAAAGCTTAAGAATATAAGAGAGGTAACACAGATAGAGCAAAAGGTCCTTTCAACCTAAAGCCTCCCTGCCTGGGAGAGAATGTGAAAACAGGAATGCAGTGATCCCTCCTCAGAGCAGCTCCCTGACCATCAGCAGCTTTCCTGAGCCAGGGCAGCCCTGTTACATTTAACAGCCCACACTGGATTTTTCTGCTGTGATTCCACCCAGCTGATTTGAACTTACAGAAGCTTTTAGCACATGCAGTATCTCCCTCTCTATTTTAGCCACAAGTGGCTTGGATGCCATGCTAATTCAGACACAGATAACTTAACTTTGAAATACAGGAATGTAATTAAGAAGAAAGGTCTGGGGAGATCTGGAAGCAAGTAGGGAAACTTGCTCTTCTGTTGATACAGATCATAGCCAGATTTACCAAGAGGTGCCCTACTTTCAGAAAGACTGCATGAGTTTTTCTCCTGCCAACACAACAGCAAGTGCTGGAGAGACTGGTGCTGTGTGCTAAATAAATTAGTGCTTCCAGTACCAATTAATATTGTTTTTATTTTCATTTACAGCTCTGATCTTTATTTTCAGTAATTGAGAAGAGAATATATTAATATAGAGATTTGTCTTATCCTCTCTCCTAAGGATCTAGGCAGGCATCCTTGTCCTGTTAAGTTGGTGGGGATGCCATCATTGCCTTCAGTGTGGCCAAGGTATCTGCTAATGGTGTGAGCATTAGCAATTTTACTAATTACTGAACAAAATCAGTAAATTCCTCCTCATGTACAAATCCCACAGGATTAAGCACACAAACAAATGTATGCTTTAAGTAAATCCCATAACTGAGTAGCATTATATATAAATAGACTTTCTACAAACTAATGTAAGAAAGTATGCAATACAGTCAGCCTCCTGAATGCCTCCCAGTTCACCCAGTAAACAGTGACACAAATGCTGGGGGGCACTCTGTGGAAGAACAATTCACACTCATTCAGAAAACTGGTTGGGCAGTACTGAGTTACAACACAGAGACTCTTCCAGAGGATGTGTGTGAAGCCACCTCCTGGAGCCAGCTTGGTGTCCAGGAGAACCAGGCATTTACATGCTGAACAGAGGTATCCACAGCCTGGAGACTATGTGGGATTTCCCTGCTTTGGGAGAATTACAATTTGAGGCTTCTGGAAAAGGCTCAGAACAGACCTAAGACAGATCTGGGAGCTAAGGCAGACCTGGGAGCTAAGGCAGATCTGGGAGCTAAGGCAGATCTGGGAGTTAAGGCAGATCTAGGAGCTAAGGCAAACCTGGGAGCTAAGGCAGATCTGGGAGATCCAGCAGATCTAAGAGTTAAGGCAAACCTGGGAGTTAAAGCATATCTGGGAGCTAAGGCAGATCTTGGANCTGGGAGCTAAGGCAGACCTGGGAGTTAAGGCAGATCTGGGAGCTAAGGCAGATCTGGGAGCTAAGACAGCTCTTGGAGCTAAGGCAGATCCTGGAGCTAAGGCAGATCTGGGAGTTAAGGCAGACCTGGGAGCTAAGAAGGAAGATCTGGGAGCTAAGGCAGATCCTGGAGATCCAGCAGACCTGGGAGCTAAGGCAGAATCTGCTTGCTGTGAAGAGGGAAGGTATTTTCCCTCTTGCAATGCCCATCTGAACTGTACTTGTCCAGTGCCCAGGACCACTCCACATCACCAGTGGGATCTTGGCACACCCAGATCCAGACCCCAGCTCCACTCTGAAAGCTGCTGCACTGTGATTGCAGTCTGAGTTGTGGAATTTCCTTCTCCTTCCCCCAGCAGTAACCCCAGGCTGTGGTTGAAACAGAAAAATGACTTTTAGGAAGGATTCTGTAGACAGATCTCTGAGGAGAACCAAAGCTCTGTTATCACCAGAGAATTGCAGCTCTGTGCTCAAGGATGCAGGAACAAGAAAATGACTGTGATTTTACCTTACAGTTCACCTTAGACAAACACAAGGAGCACGAGGGACCCAAGGACACAGCAGGAGACACACGAGTGAGTGACACAAAATCACCAGCCACTTTATTTTCCCTTTCACCTGACCTAAATATTTCTCTTTTATATCTCTTGCTCTGGTCTCATAAGGAAAATAAATACTGGATTTCCGGATAGCCTGCACTTGCACAATGATTATATTTAAGCCTGAAAAAGATTTTGGTCTGAGTGAAAAATGTCAAGATGTGTTTTGCATTAAAAATAAGACAGAGGCAACCACAAGGTTTTCAGCTTTTCAGAGGCAGAATTCAGTGCCTAAGGCAGGAAAGGAAGCCTTTCCACTTGCAAACTCCAAGGCAGCTCTGCAGAACCTGAGGAGTCCTTACAGGATTCATTTCAATACTATTAACTATGAGGAGCCAATCACAGGCAGTAAACTAAACCCAAGATAAACAGCAGGTGGAAAAATCCAAATAAAGATCCTAAAATGCAAGAAAGCAGCAGCTTCTCTTTTAAGTGAAAGGAAAAGATGATGTGAGTGCATAAGTGCCCTCAAGAAGGCTGCAGAAATGAGTACACCCAGATTTAAAGCTGTCTGTTTAGAGAAAGATTCCCAAATTACTGTTACATAGAAGATACTCACAAAAGGAGCTTCATGCTTCTCTGTCTCTCACTGCAGGTGAGAGCTGGGCCTCTCCTGAGCACACAAGTCTGAGCTCAGGGCTTTGGATGGCATCCAGCAAAACCCATCTCCCTCCATCAGCCTAAAAGGGGATTGAAGAGAGCCTGGCCTCCCAAACCCAGCTTAGTTTATGGAGTGGAAGCCTATAAAAGCTCCTTCTGGGGATGCTTAATCCAGTCTGACAGGCATCTCACATGCCTGCAATAATGACAGGATCTCAAGAAATTATACTCTTATACAGTGAGAGCTTTATTTGATCAGTTTTTATTAGCCAAGTCTAAGAGTTGGTATTCCCCCAAGGACCTCAATCAATGATCAGGTTCTATTCAGCACCAAAGTGTATTTTTACATAGCTGAGAGTAGGATCCCAATAAACTGTCACACCATTTCTATGTGCTAAGAACATACTGCTGACATTTAAGATTGGTTTATTAATATCTTAATTTTTTAAAGCTCCTATAGCAGTGTGTTTACTATGCATATTTAGATGCAGAATTCAACCTTTGCTTTAATTATTGATGAACACTGTTGCTACTTTTGTGTCTCTTATTTTTGGATGATAGACAGAAGTCAAGCATTAAAAATATTCACTTGAAACTTCCTTTTTCTAACACTTAATGTTCTTTGTCTGTAGGTATGGAATTACCTGTAAAGCTAATTCCAAAGTAAAACTAATTATAAAATTATTGCTAAATAAATGATTGCTTCTTTGTTGCTCATGCATCATATAATTAATACCATGATGCGATCTAACATATTAAGGAAATAAGAATTTGCCATCAGCAGGCTGAAAGAAATTTGTTTATTAGTTTACTGTGATTCAATTTATGAGAATGTGCTTCAGTGATCTTTGCAAAAGAACTTTAATTGGAAATGAATATCACAATCTATTTACCACACCACTAAACCCAGTCTGCTACAGTTCATTTAAACTACACCTGCTACTTAATTTTCCAGTAAGAGAAAAACTTTGAATTAATACAATAAGGAGCAGTTAGAAAGCAGGGCCAGTATGCTGCTGTTGCAATCAGGGTGTTTCTTGTGTGCCCTCATGAAATTCTGTGAGGAGCTGTGTGCAGAGTTTCCCTCAGCCTGGATTCAGCCCCTCTGCACTTTGATTGCTACTTTCAACATGCAAAGTCTTTGCCTGCAGGATCTAAAATCCACACCCAGCATGGACATTCAGAAAAAAAATATTTCCATACCTGGGACCTGGGATGCATCTGCCCTAAAGCAAAGGCAAAAAACCCAAACCAGTGTTTTCAATCTCTTTGTTCTCTGGAAAGTTTAACTGGAGAGAAGCTTCATGTGTTCCTGGAGAGGAGAATCAAGGAAGGAGACAGAGTGTAACACCCTCATGGCCTAATCCCTACATTTAAGCAAGAGCCAGAACAATGTCTTGTTGGTTTAAGATGACATATAATATATGAAGGTCTTCCTCTTGAAGGTCTGGAGTCACTGGAAACTCTGTTAGTTGGAATATTTTCCCAAGGAATACAGCATATGTGCCACCTTTGGTGGGCAAGGGGTCCCTTTTAGGTGTCAGCCAGGGATGAAGAATGACCTGGCTCCATGTATTGTGACAACATTGCCAAGAAATTCAGGATAGCAGCCCCTCCTGCCAGCAGATGGGGGAAAATACCTTGCCAGGTTCACCTGGCTCAAGGCAGGTCTGAGCCACAGCACCCAGGGCTCAGCTCAGCCAGAACACCCCACCTGGGCTAGGACTGGGAGGCTTCCCCCCAAATAATCATCACACAAGGAGCCCCCATCCCCCTTTTCCCACTTGTCAGTCATTTCTGTGCAGCACTCTTACTTACTCTTGATTTAGTCAAGTTCCTCAACAGTGAGCATGCTAAAAATACATATATATCCTGATGTAATATGTTTATCCTGATTAAAGAACAGGACTGCAGTGCAACACTGGTCTCCTTCATAAAGACTTCTCCAGTTTAACACAATGACTAATTAATGGGGTTCTTTTAACATGATTACCCTTTGTGTAATACTTTAAGAGATTGTGAAAAATTAATTCTTTCACAGGTTATACTCATATCATTATAATTTTTTATTAAAGATGTTTTGTGGGGTCAACTTCTGACCCTGCATTTTGGAAAAATGGAAGGCATTAACTACTGCCGAGTTATCATAGATTTATCACATCAAGAAAAGCTGGTATTGCACAGGCTCAGTGGGAGCTTTGCCCTCTGGCTAGTCACACTGCCTCTGACACAATTATTTTTTTCCTCTAGAAACACTGATTTGTCAAAATTGAAACTGCTCTCCCAAATGAAGAGATTTCAGGTGATTTTCCAGACCTGGAAAAATATTGGGAAAAAAAATAGGAATGACTAGAATGTTCCCTCTGATTTCTTTGGGGTGAGAAATCTTAAAGGGAGGTTTGCACAAAACTGCTTTTCATTTTGAAATTTAATTTCAGATCTATTTCCCAAAAGGTGAACTAAAAAATTAAAAAGAGTAAAGATTGTAAGGAGATACTCTGAAAATATCAAAAAGTAAATATTTTCACTGGTCCCATGATTTTTCCCCTGCTCTCTGTGAATGTATGAACACTGTCAGATGACCTTTTATCTCAAGTGGGGATACCCTGGAAATGTCCAAGGACAGGTTGGATGGGGCTTGGAGCAACCTGGGATGGTGGAAGGTGTCCCTGCCATGGGATGGGGTGGCACTGTGTGGGTTTTAAGGTCCCTTCCAACCATCCTGTGATTCTGTGCTATTCTTACAGGATGGTTTTCACTGAGTCTCTCCTCTACACTGGGGCTTTTCAGGGAGTGCAGCAAACACAGGAGGGCCAGGATGTGCTGAGGAGGGAGCAGCTCCCTGATGAGTTGTGCCAATGCTCCTCTGCATCAGAGATGAAGGAAAGCCCTTTGCCAAGGCCCATTTCTCCCTGACTTTCTGCATGGGCCTATGAGTTGGACTGTTACATTACTTTTCCTGCTCTTAAATTGTTCCCTGCTGGCTTGTGAAAGTATGATTAATATTCTTCAGGACTCTGTTATTAATTCTTCATTACAGCGTAGTCACACAAAAGGCAAGGGGAATATTATGTCTGGCTTGTTGCACCTCACCAACCATTTCAATAAATATCTTAAAGAACAGAGGGTGTGCAGAGAATGAAGAGTACCAGGGACTGCTTACATTTTGCACTGCAAAATAGATCACCAATCTGTCTGATTTAATAAAAAAATAGTACAGAGCAGAGTTAAATCATAGAGCTGCATGTTGGAAGTAGAGTATCGTGAATGTGCCTTAATATATTCAGCACTGAGATGGATATGTATTATATATGTTATTTATTTTAGCTGCACAAAGGCAAAAAGGTGGCTTTTATATGCTATACTGTTCTAATAAATATGGTGGCTCCAAAACTAAATTATGAACGGCATTAAAAATGAAGTGCATCCCAAACATCCAACCTGTACATAAAGAATATCCTGTGGGGAGAAAAACAGCTAAAAGAATTCACCAGTGAATAAATACAGCACAGCATAATTACAGGCTCCTGTGTTTTCCAGCCAGGGTACAATCATATAGTTTACTCAAAAGTCTTCTAATAGCCTCTGGGTACATTCTGCATTTAGGAGAAAGCTTTCTATTGTGAGCTGTCTCCCCTCCCTGCCTGGCCCTCCACACTCCTTAAATGTACTTTTGGGAAAAAAAAATCTGCACTTGAAAGGGGATGGAGCAGATTCTGGGAGAAATAATTGGCTTTTTGAAGTTCTAATTTTGACCATTCTCCCATTCTCAGATTCTCCCCAAGTCCAAATTCCACTGATGCTCATAGCTATTTTTCACTTGACTCTGACTGACCTTGGACCACATAAGTTTTTGCAAAGTTCATTTATTTATTATCCTTCCCTGGCTATTAAAAAGAGGAAAATATGAATAATTAATTTATTCCAAGCTGTTGTCCTACTATGTTTAGTTAAGGCAATTGAGCAAATCAGACACTTTAAAGAGACTGTACTACCCTGGTAATCCAGTATGTGTGATCACACATTTTTAGTGCCATGTGTGCCCCCTCTTCCCCCATTTTCTGTCTCCTGACAATATGGGAAGAGCAAGAATACAAAGGACCAATTCTGCAAAGTTCTAATTGTTATTCCTGACTTTTAGGGAGGAGTAATTCTGAAGTAAAATGACATCCTGAGTGCAGCTCCATCTGTTAGTACCAATTAATTAGGGTTTCAGCTATTCTACCATCAAGCCCAATGAGAGCTGGTCCTGTTAATATTCTCCCTGCAGGTCACAGATATTCACAAAAACACTGTCAGTTTTGGGAGATATAGTAACATTTATATACAGTACTTTGGCTCTTTATTTTGAGACTTCTACAGCACAGGAAAAAAAATCATATTGGAAATCCAGTCAGAAAGATCTTTTATAGAGATTATTGACTTTAAAAGGACCCAAATAGAGTATCTTAAATCCATTTGTCATTGATACAAATGGATTTACCTTTTTCTTGCTTTGATCAATGGGAATTTGGTAGTTTGTGAGGGAGTTAAGCTTTCCAAAGCTTTCCAAAGGAAAGAAAAAAAAAAAAGAAGCTGCTACAGGTTGTGTTTGTGGAAGCAACTGGCAAGAATGATAAAATGTGACTGATTTCCTAAAGCATGAAATCAAAGCTTGCTTTGTTCAGAGCATTAGCACATTTTCTTTTGACTGTGCATTTATTATAGAAGGTACACTTTAAAAAAGAAGAACTAGAATAAAGCTATTGGGATTGAGATCATGGGGATATTGAATCAAACCCAGGTTCCCCCAGTTAACCACTAACAGAGGTTTGTGTTAAGATACATTCTAAAGCAGACCTGGGATCCGAAAATAAACTGCCTAGATAAGAATCTGAATGGGCTCAAGCATACTGTGATTTTTTAGGAATGCAGGCAGAGAGGCTAATTCCAAGTGCAGGACTGGCCATGGATAAAGCCAGTTTGCTCTCCTGACAGAAGTGACTTACAGAGGACACAGATTCTAATGAGAAGCCTGCAGATGAGCACTCCTGAGGAGACAATGAGATGAGAGCCCCACTCTCTCTATCAGCCCCTCTCCCTCCCTGCCTTGGCACTCCTAAGAACTCTCAAGCACTCTTTTCTGTTAAGTACTTGCTGTCTTGTTTCCCTCCTGCTCATCCTTTCCCTGCCTCAGCCCCTCTTTGTTCCCTTGGCAGCAGATTAACATTATTTTCATGATGTGCAGCCTTTGCCATCCCTGCCATGGCACCCTGGCAGCTCCAAGTGCTGCCTTGGAGGAGGAGCATCACTGCACAATTCCCAGTGCCCAGGGAAGCAGCAGCCCAGGCTGAACCAGCACAAGGTGACAGAGTCCCCCAGAAGGAACAAGACCCCCTGACTTCTCCTTCCAGGCTCTTGCCATCATACCTGTTTGCCATGGAAGGTAAAAGCTCAGGATTAAACATGAAAGATGGCCATGGACCATTCCAGAACATGCAAGTATCTATATTATATGTCATCTTAAACAAACCTTTAATCTTCATGAGAACATGTGAGAACTTCCTCCAGTCTCACATCTCAAAGGTGAGGTTCATCTCACCCCACATGACCTACCTACAGGTTATACTTGGGTCTTTTGTAAAAACAATTTTGGGATGAGATGAATCATCATTCAGAAAATAGCTCTTTATCTCTCCAGAGACTACATGGGGAGAAACTTCCAGCTTCTTCCAGCTTTAATACTGTAAATTCTTCCAGCTGATTAGAGTCAGCTGAGATGGAATCTTTCACAGAGAGATGAACAAATTGTACGAAGCAGGAAGATTTAATGAAATATTTTGCCTGATTGTCAGCTGAAACATTAATTGGCTATATTTTTGCAAACTATTGAATTGTTTAAACATAGTTAAACAACAGAATGTAGTTAGAGAAGCAATTTCTATTTTACTTTGTAGCACTGATGTTCATTTGGTAAATTTTGGAAAAGTGACATACAAGTTGGAACTGCCTCTCAACATAGACACACCTTTAATAACATTCTTTCTTACAAGATGCATGATTCACAGGAAAAATTTCTTTTGTAGGCAATAACCAGTTCAGTCTTAAATGACTGATCTTCATACCACAAAATAATCTCTTCACATTCAATGTAACAGCCAAACCTGGCAGAGAAAAATACTTAGGAAATGTAGTTACAGCCGACATGAAAATATAAAAGAGATCCAACAATATAAAATAAGCAATAGAGCTTTGATAAGGGAGTGTGGCGAACGCAATTCAGAAATATTCATTCATCAGATAGGTCAGGAGAAGCCTGCAGTGACATTCTGAATTTGGATTAACTGCACAGCTTTTGATCTGTCTCTTGCTACTTCACCCAGGATATGTACCAGAGAAGGTTTTCATAAAACTCAAATGAGCACACAGGATAGAGAAAGAGTAAGAAAATGCTGTTTCAAAAATCAAATGTGAACAGATACGTAGACTATGAAAGTTTGGATTCATATTGCATATCCTGAGTCTGAAAATATGTAACTTAGAGATTCAAAGCAACTCGAGTTACAGCTCATCTGCAGGAATATGCTGAATTTGTTACTTTACTCACACTGAGTTAACAATCTTTACAGAAAGGTCCCTCTTAAATGAATAACTCTGCTCTTGAGGTGACATCACAGCCAGTGCTCCTCCTGAGGGATACAAACACATCACAGATGTCTGGTACAGACAATCCCCACTGCCTGCAATGCACAGTGGGGAGCACCTACAATATCCTAATATTGACTCTTGCTTAGATGACAGATGCAGATGACAGATGCATGACAATGACAGATTCCCAGAACATGCCAAAGTGGAATTAGCATTCTCATGAAATCAAAGCAGCTAAAAGAGAAAACATTTTTTGCTTGGAATAAACCTTAATATGCCTTGACATCTTAAAGATTTACTGCACATTTATTGCAATCAAACTCCCCACACAAACAGAGATAAATTCTGGATGAGGGAACAGCCTTTCCCCCAGCAGGCCAGCCAGAAACACTTCACCTTTTGATCACAGGCTAAATCATAGAATGGTTTAGGTAGGAAAGGACTCTAAAGCCCATCTTGTTCCACCCCTTGCCATGGCTCCCACTATCCCAGGTTGCTCCAAGCCCCATCCAACCTGGACTTGAACACTTCCAGGGATGGAGAATCCACAGCTTTTCTGGGCAAACTGTGCCAGGGCCTCAGCACCCTCAAATGGGGATACACACTCAAGTGAAGGAGTGAAGGAGTATCAATGTTCTTTTTAAAGTTCCTCATGCAACTTCATATGGAATACTGTAAATTCTAGTTTAACAGCTTAGTCTAAGTGGAAAAGCTGGCAAATCCAAGAGGAAGATCTAGGAAATGAGGAGCCTGGAAGATGTAATGTAGCAGATCCAAACTAGGGTCTGAGTGAGGATGAGTCTGATATGAGGATGAAAGCTGCAAGAGAAAAGGTGATGTTTTAAGTGAAAGAATTTAAGTATGAATTGACCAATTATGAATAAATGTAAGCTAGAAAAGAAAAGCATTAGACTTATAAAGGCTTCAAACAGCCTTCCAGTAGAAATAGTGGGTAGCAAAAAAAATACCCAGAAAACCCCCACCTAATTTCTTTTTTTAGCAGAGCTTGAAACTTTATGCTTAAGGAATAAAACCATCTATAACTGCTACCTTAAGAATGACACCACAATATCTGTGGTTTAGGACATCAATTCAGTGGGAGTCAAGGTAAAACCAGTCCACTAAACAAACCTCTGAAGAGTAGAGAATGATGGAGCACAGGAAAGGTCAGTGTGTTCCAAGAGGGTGAGAAGCATTCCAGCCTGTTTCACAGGCTAGCTGAACCCAGTGGTTTTCCAGCTCTTACAGTGGAATATGAAAGCCTCAGTATGGCATTCAGCTGTTCACTTACACGTGTTTAGGCAGTTTTCAATGACTGAGAATTGCCAGGCACACCAGGAGTCACTTGCCACCCAACCTTTCTAAAGGTCGGTAAGTTAATGGATCTAACATTTAGAGACGTGTTTTTACCCTTTGTACATTCCTGTTAACTTTCAGAGTAGCAACGGGCAAGATTGCTGCAAACTTCCCTCCTTTGGTTAATTTATCTCTAGAAAGACTTAGAAAAACTTGCAATACAAAAAACATTTCATTTGGGAGAGAGAGCAACGGACACAGGCATTATATGCAGAGAAGATGGAAAGGCAAATACAAAGGGAAAGACATGAAAGAGAAATGTTGTGGTAATAAATGCCAGCCTACCTGAATTTGAAGGTAATGAAAAGAAAAAGCAGATTTAAAAAAGATGCAAATAACAATATTTTGAATTGCTAAAGATATTGTTTTCTCTTTGGAATAACTGTTTTATCATACACGTTAAAATGTGTGATTTGCTTCATTAATCACACTCATTTCCCTCCCAGAGGTAGGCATATGATAACAACTTGTTTCACAGGACTGAGACAGAAAGGTTGAGCTTTTATTTTCTTTCATTTGAATGTTTAGTCTGATTACTGTGAAAAAACATTTCCACCCCAAAAAGTTTAAATGTTTTGTATCTGAATGCACAGGCTGCAATTGCCAGCAGCATCTTTTGCCTATCTGTAGTTGCAATTCCAAATTCCCTTTCTGACTTGGGAAAGAGAGATCAGTGATTTATTACTCTACAGGTTACCAAGAATAAAGGCTCTGATTCTAGATTTTTTGGCTTGGAGAGAGCAAAACCAGCTGCAGCACGAGTTAAAAGGGGAAGAGGAGCAAAACCCAAGGCAGGCTCACAGAAATGCTTTTACTTAAAACATTTACTAATTGAGAGAATAACAAGGATTCAAAAAACCTCATTCTGGACAAACTGAATGGAGCCCAACATTAAGGGTTAGAAATCACAGAGAAATTACTCACTGAATGATCAAAAGAAAAGAATGGCAGGTCATTCTAACAAAGAAACTGAGAAAGGTAAAGTTCAGCAATTCTACAGCTTAAATGCTTCTCCCTAAGATGCACTAAGTGAAATTCATTTAATATGAAGAAAGCTTCTGAATTTACGGCAGAATTTGTCTTTGTGCAGCTCCCAAGGAGAAAAGGCAAGCGAGATCGCTTTGAATAACAATCAAGAGGAGAAGGGGAACATTTTCAAAGACAAGAGAAGTCGGTGGAGGACTGCCTGGAAAAGGGGGTTATTCTCTCTGCAAAAAAGAACTGGATGAACAACAGGTAGAGCTTCACAATATTTTTCAGTCAATATGTTAGTCAATCCAGCCAGAAGTGCTTTCACAAAGGCAAATGAGTTCCCTGGTATTTATCACTGAAAGTATTGCTTGAATATGAAATTACAGAGGATTCATTAAAACTGTGCTCTTGGGCAGGTATTTTTTCCTGGAAACTAAAAGGAGACAAGATAAATCTTCAATAAAAATTAAAAAAAAAAAAAATAAAAAGAAATTATACTAAAGTAAGAAACAGAAGTCAGATTCACAGCTGGTATAATCTGGAAGGGATCCTTTGTCTTCCCATTGAGGACACACTTGTGTGAAGCAGCTTCCCAATGAAAGCAGTGCCCTTCTCTTTCTCACCTATTCATCATTTTTACTTTCCTCCAGTCCTCGTTTCATTCCACTGCAAAAATGAGCAGAAGAGAAAGGGAGAAAAAGGTACTTGTTTCTGTTGGGTTTTCCCATTGTTCCCTGCCCATCATCCAAAAAGCCAATGCTACTGGATTTTTCTTGAGTTTTACTTTTTCCCACAAATGATATCCCAGCAGCAAAATCCCCCCTTTCCACGTGAGGAATGTTTGTGACAAGCCCCTGGCAGAGCTGCAGCTGGGACAAGGCTCCTGGCTCAGCACAGGAATTACCTGGACACAGCAGCCACAGGTCATGGCTCCTGGCTCAGCACAGGAATTACCTGGGCACAGCAGCCACAGGTCATGGCCCGGCTCTGCACTGAGCAGGACCTGCCTGCTGAGGCAAGGGCTCTTTCTTGGTGTGCTCAAAAAATCCTGCCTGGGATCATAGAATCCCAGAATTTCTTGGTTGGAAGAGACCTTCAAGATCATCGAGTCCAACCCATGCTCTAACACCTCAACTAGGTCACGGCACCAAGTGCCACATCCAGTCTTTTTTTAAACACATCCAGGGATGGTGACTCCACCACCTTCCTGGGCAAATCATTCCAGTACTTTATCACTCTTTCTGTGAAAAACTTTTTCCTAATGTCCAGTCTATATTTGCATTGACACAGCTTGAGACTGTATCCTCCTGTTCTGTCTGTTGCTGCCTGGACAGAGAGATCAACCCCCAGCTGAGCACAGCCACCCTTCAGGAAGTTGTAAAGAGTGATAAGGTCACCTCTGAGTCTCCTCTTCTCCAGACTAAACAACCCCAGCTCCAGCCCTTGTACAACAGCAGACAAGCTTTGGAGTTACACAAATGTCAAGTCTCCAGGGAGGAAAATGGCACAGAGAAACAGGACACAGCTTTTCAGCATGAGAAAACTGAAATTCACATCCAAAGTCAAGTGACCTCAGCTGATGTTCTTGTTTATTGCTTTAAATGGCTTTCTTTGAAAGGTCAAGCCTGCACGTACCTGATTTCTTCAGTATCAGCTACAGCATCCCTAGAGTTGTGTGTCTTCAGCATTGCAAAGCAGAGGTGACACCCTCTTTGCCACTTCCAGAAGTTAGATGAGCTCCAAGCTCAAAGGGTGAGCTCTAGAGCTCCTAAACCAAGAGGAAGTGTTCTTATTAACACTGGGTTTAATGAAACTGCATTTTAGTGAACTCCAGCTAACCCTAATAGTCATTTTACCTTACTGAATTTGTTCTCTCCCCTCTGATAATTCGTGTGTGTGCCTGCTCCTCTAAAAGCTCCAGGTGTAACAATTTTATTTATCTTAACTTAGATTGCTGCTTAAAGGAACAGGATAGGATTGGAATCAAATGGGAACAGATTTCTCAAATATCTCCACCCTGTGTGCCACAAGGGTTTGTGTGCACTTGGAGCATTTTCCTCACTAAACACCAAGTGTTAGAGCAATATAAAATGTTGCTGACATTTTTCTAATGCACTGTTGCTTTGGAATACAGCTTTTTATTCCATTGGAGTTCAAGTGGCTAGGTTGCATGTGAATAATTTAAAGAACTACTAGCAAAACAAATTTACCTATGTTTGCTGGGGGAAAAAAAGAATCCTGCAATTTAGCTGGCCAAGAGTGAAGAGAAACATGCCCATCCAAACTCAAGGAAGCTCCAAGGCAGTAACTGGATCACAACAACACCACCAGATCATATTTGATTACATATGACCTGGTTTGGAGAGCTCCATCTGCACCTACAGACACGTGGTGGCACTGCCCTTCACCAGCATCCCCCCATTGCCTTGGCTGAGTTTTCATCCATTCTGCACACACAGGAGCCCCTCAGCCCCAAGGAGAGCTCGCTCCCTCTTTTACAGTTTCTCTGCTGTTGCTGTTACACAAGATATCAAGATGAAAGGCAGAAAACCAGCCTTGGTCCTTCACCTCCCTCTCAAAAGCTGCCATGTCCTCTCTACCTTTCTCTGGAACTAAATTTAAGTTCTTAAAATAGCTCAGAAATGTCTCCTGTGTAACAACAGAAAACTCTTAAATCCTTATGCAACATGAACAATACCCAGTAATCCAGGGGTAAAGCAAATAATCCAAGATTTTTAATGTAATAATCTGAAGAGCTTTTCAGAATTCATTTTGGTGAAAAAAACTGTTGTTTGTTATCTAGGAATGGTCACCTAATTCTAGTTCTTATGATCAGCATGTATGAAAAGCAGTGCAAAGTGCACAGGAACCAGCCATTCAGGAGAATTCCTGCCAGAAATAGCTGCTTGTGTTTATCCAGTCGTATTCCCTGAGCACTGGGATCAGTCACACTGTTCAAACCCACCCCTCCCCTGGTTTCTCTTTACTGAGGCACACATCTGATAGGGGAGAAATGAAGCTGTGAGCCCAGAAGGAGAGTGTGGAAGATAATGGATGTTCTCAGTGCAGGCAGGCTCACTAAATGCAGATGATATGCACTATATGATCCCATTTATGGGCTGTGGGCTGCTTGGAGGCACGCTGGATTTGCTCCTCTCAATGGTCAGACATGGATTATCATTATTGCTGCTTATTTTACAGCCCACAAATAGTGAGCTAAGCCCTTCAGAGGAGTGCAAAGATATAGTCCCCTTATCCCAGGAGCTGTGTTAATTCCTGGAATAAAACCTGGGGCTTAGGAACTCGTCTTACTCTCCTGCACATTGACCGAGTTCAGCTTTCACTGTTTCTAACCTGGAGAACTGAAGGGGAATATGAAAGAATAATTCAGATTGTTACAGTGTGAAGGCCTAAGGCAATTAATGCTTCAATCGACAAAGTACTGCGTGCATTTCCCTAACAACCAGAGATATGCTAATTTGGAGAAGGGAAAAAAACCCCACAAACACAATGACTTCTAAAATTTGAACCTGAGAAGTTCAGACACAAAAATATTAAAACTTTTAAATGGCCCATTTATATGCAGGCATGGCGAGATGTTTGTCTCCCTCATTTGCATGCACATGTCTGGTAGAGACAGGCACAGCCTCTCCACTGAGACCTAGCTCGAGGACACAGCTCACCCTCCCTCAATCTGCCTCCTCCCCACAGAAGCAGAGCTGCTCAATAATTTCCTGCTGCACCTTGGAGGCCAAATCATCACTTTGACAAGAGAGTGGCTCCTTGATTCCAGCAAGAATGGTACATAGCTATAGACTGCTTTATCCCTTTCCACAAAGGACTGAACATCGTGGTTGGGAGATCTTCCTGGAGAATTGCAGGAAACATCTGGGATAACTCATGTTCACCTGCCCCTGTTACTGGCTTTAAGTACTTAGGTACCCATCTCCTAGGTCAGCAAGTATGCCTGAGTAAACACAGTTTGTTTTTTGCCAGGAAGTAAATCTAGTTATTGTGCATCTGATTCAGGAAAGCCTTCACAACCTGCAACTGCTTGGCAGCCAAACAGCAGCTACACATTTAACATTCCCTCTAGGAAAGAATACACTGGGGGAGCACTAAGTTAACTGGTGTCTGTAGTTACCTGGGAATGCTCAATCCCAGTTCCTGCTCCCAGCAGCTCCAAAGCTGCACACAGCACCAGGCTCCCGTGCACAGTGGCCCCAAGCACAGGCTGTCAGTACAACAGCTAGTCCAGATATTCATATTTCCAGATTTATTGTGCATCACACACATAGCTGCGAGGCTGTAACATGGGAACAGCACTCAGAGTCACAGGGCTGAGAGCATTACCTTGACAGAGAGTCTTTTTTCATCTGTTCAGCAGACACAGCCTTTGCACTGCCAAGAGGGAGCTTCTGAGGGACTGTGTGATGCTAGCCCACAAATGACATGTGATCCAAACCCTGTCACTTCACTGCTCAGTGTCACTGATGGGCAACTGTCCAATGAAACACAGAAATCAGCAGAACACGACATGGATATTCAGTGCATGGCAGTGACATGCACACAACGTGGCAGCTCTGCAGACAGCTTGTACTATTATATTATTATTCTCTTGAGCTGTGAGTGCAGACAGAGGGCTGCCTTGACTGGCCTGAATTTCCCAGTGTCCTCTGTAACATCATGGGAGCTCTTCAGCTCCCCATACAAACATCTTTGATCCTCCTCCCTTGCAGTCTGCACACGTGGCACAGCCATCCTCAATTACTTTGTGAAACACCACATTGTCTTTTTCATCCTTCTCCTAGACCTACCTATTCCAAAATTACTGCAAGAAAATGATTAACAATAACATTTACAATATCAGGGAAGAAAACTGATATATTTGCATGATTTTTTTTTCATACAGACTGACATTAAACAGCTGCTTTTCTGAAGAAACAGCAGGAGCACAACAGAATTTAATTCACTTGGAGTGTAGAGCTGCCTGCAATAATCACAAAATAAAGACCCGCCAATGGAGAAATCATTTAAGGCATCTTGAAAAAACATAAAACATAAGAAACTAACAACAATATCCTGCACATATGGTTTTCTTGAGTTTTATTCCTGTGCAAAGGTTATAGATGGCTTTTCAAAATTAAAAGCAATAACAGAGCTTCTCAATAAATCATAATACAGAAGTTGCTGGTGAACACATTATGGTAAAATCTGTCTTGATTCCAGCAAATAACTTCTCCTAGGAGTTCCTGCACTGAGCCTCTCTCTTCTGTGTACATATATATACTTTCTATACTATATCCCAGTGGTATATATTAGATTGTACTTCTTCCACTCCCATATTTCACATGTCTCCTGTTTATTTTTATATAAATCCTGAGGCTTACATAAGTTCTTGGGAAGAAAGAAGAGGCTTGTGTGGATCCCAGCAGCACAATGCCAATTCCAACTGCAGTCTGTGACACAAACACCACCTGGCTATTCCTGGGGCAGGGATGCAGCAATTTGCTGCTCTTCAGAAGATGTTTTCAGCTCTTACACTGGACTTACACTGCAGGAAATTAAAACTTCAGCTCTTTCTTGTCAGATTCCCTCTGAGTCAATATGAATTCAAGGTTCGGATTTCTTAAACTGTGTCATTCCTCCTGAAAAAATGCTTGACAGTGACCCTAAGAAGAAAAATGTATTTTCCACCATGCAGTGCCACATTTCTCTTTTTATTAATCACTTCTTGAACTTAATAATACAAAAAGTAGTGTCAGAACAGCTGACAACTTCCACAGCTTTGGCACGGATGTTACTCAGATGATGAAAGGCCTGTCCACTGGCAACACCTGAAAGGTTCAATATATTTTATTTCCACAAATCCTGCAGACTTTGTGAAAAACCCACTGTCCACAGTGTAACCAGAACTCCTGCTAAACCTCACAGATTCTTCTGATACCTCTCTTTCAGGAATTGCAATTTTCAGAAGTTGTCACATGTGTTTCAAAGTTTGGCAGAGAATAAACTGGCCTGAATGCTTCTTTTGCTATTTTAATTAAAGTCAAGCTTCTACCTGCTTACATTTTGTTTAAAAATGCATAAAACTATGAATTAAATATATGTGTTATTACTCATCAAATTGTTTATCCTTGTAGTGATTTTATATGTATATACAGGTTAAATATTCATGTGCTCCTTCTCCCTTTCAGACTATCATAACTCTTAGTTCTCTATTCTCCTGCACTGGTGCTTCAACGTGCACTATAGAAGTTGAAGATCATTTAGGTAAAAGCCTCCTTAGGGACCTCTGCCTAAAAATTCCAAATTAAGTGGTTTTTTTTCCTATATTAGTAGTGGAGAGCTGTCCATATGCTTATGTTAAGCCTGACAGATCTTTGATTACCCCTTAGCTTGTAGTTATGCAGCTCTAACGCAGTTTAGATACATTCCATAGTTGTTAATGGCTCAACACACTGAGACCTTGAAGAATAACAACCAAGGTTATTTAGTAATGTAACACAGTAAAATAAAATAGACTTCACCATGTGTGCAAAAGTAGTAAATGCTTTGCTGATTTTAAGGCATATGTTTCTTCAAAGTTCTCAGAACATAAATGATTTAACTGCTCCAAACACAAAATCACAAGCCAAATTCACTGCAAACTTTGCAAGCTGCAATATATAGGTGAAGGCATAAATTGCTGGCAATTAGGAGTTTACTGAAGAGGGTATTTAGGGGAATTGTGCTGTTTCAGAGAGATTAAATGCAAATTCAGGTGCTTACATGTGCAGGGCACTGCACCTGAGCCTGGGCTGAAGCACAGCATCAGCAAATCCTGTCCAACACACAGACCTGAGGGTGCTGGAGCACAGCAGGGAGCCTGGGCACACTGGTGTTAGCAGGAGCTGGGCTTGTGTGGCACTTCTGAGATCCTCCCAAGCTGCATTCATAAAACAAAACCTCACAAGCCAGTGCTGATTGCACCAGTTCTGCTTCCAGCTGCAGACCTGAGGCACTGGCAAACTGGGAATGGCAGCTGGGTGCTGGGACTCACTCACTCACTCAGAAATATCCCACTGCCTTGACGTGTCCTGAATCTCTGTGGCACTGCAGGATGACAGTGGCTACCCTAAGGAATGCCCAGCACTGCAAGGAGTGCCAGGCCACAGCTGAATGAGTATGGGCAGGAGCATCACTTCAGCTCCTGGAGATGAACAGGGCCCAGGGAGGATGTTCAGGGATGGGCATGGATCAAAATGTCCTGTGAGTTAGCAAACCTCAATCTACTGAGTTACTTCCCTACCATGCNATCTACTGAGTTACTTCTCTACTGTGGATCAAAATGTCCTGTGAGTTAGCAAACCTCCATCTACTGAGTTACTTCTCTACTGTGGATCAAAATGTCCTGTGGGTTAGCAAACCTCAATCTACTGACTTACTTCTCTATCATGGATCAAAATGTCCTGTGAGTTAGCAAACCTCCATCTACCTACTTACTTCTCTACCATGGATCAAAATGTCCTGTGAGTTATCAAACCTCAATCTACTGAGTTACTTCTCTACTGTGGATCAAAATGTCCTGTGAGTTAGCAAACCTCCATCTACTGAGTTACTTCTCTACTGTGGATCAAAATGTCCTGTGGGTTAGCAAACCTCAATCTACTGACTTACTTCTCTACCATGGATCAAAATGTCCTGTGAGTTAGCAAACCTCCATCTACCTACTTACTTCTCTACCAATGTATTCAGATTTTAACAAATCCTTGTGGAGTGGTCTAAGCTGTGGTCAAGGGGTGGGGGTTTGGTGAGGTACATCTGCCAGGATCACAGTGCCACCTCTGTAGGAGCAGGCTGGAACTGAAGGGTGATGATTTATAAGCCAAAGGAAATCACAGAATCCCAGAATCATTAGGGTTGGAAGAAACTCCTGGAAATCATCTGGCCCAATCTCAAGTCCAATACAGGAGGGAAGGAGCACACTTGAAGGTCTACAGTGCACAACACACAGGAATCCTGCACAGACTCAGTGAAGCCAACACACAAATGGAACATGGTAGCTGTCCCAGCCTTGGCAGGCAGGAATGACAACTCCTGACCCTCCCAGCCCTGTTAGCAGTCGTGGTTTCAGGACAGGCACACTTCAAATCCTAATCTGCTGTGCAAGTGGCAGATGAATTTCCTTACAGTCACACAATCTCCTGGGTTGGGAGGGACCCACAAGGATCACTAAGTCCAACTCCTGGCCTTGCTCACACACTCCAGGAGTCACACCCTTTGCCTGAGACCATTGCCCAAATGCTCCTGGAGCCCTGGCAGCCTTGGGGCTGTGACCATTCCCTATTCAGTGCCCAACCATCCTCTGGGGGAAGAACTTTTCCCTAATATTTAACCTAAACCTCCCCTGGCACAGCTTCAGGCCATTCCCCCAGGTCCTGTCACTGGTCCCCACAGAGCAGAGATCAGTGTCTGCTCCTCCTCTTCCCCTCATTAGAAACCTGTAACTGAGATGAGTCTCCCCTCAGTCTCCTTCAGCTGAACAAAGTGCCCTCAGCTACTCCTCACACAGCTTCCCCTCAAAGCCCTTCACCATCCTCATGCTTCCTTTGGATGCTCTCTGATAGATTAACAATATTTCTTACATTGCAGTGACCAAAACTGCACACAACACATGAGATGAGGCCAGCCCAGGCAGAGCAGGACAGTGCCCTCCCTAACCTGGCTGGCCATGATGATGCATCCTAGAAGTCACTTTTAGCAAGATGTAAGCCATGAGAAGTCTTTTTCTTTCTGTTCCAAGTAGGTGGTTGATAAGGCAGGACTGCACTTAGCATCCAGTTGTTGGTGTTCATGACTGCTTGAGCCTCTGTGCTGTGCATGCAACATCCTCTGCCCTCAGATCAAGGGGGGTTTGCCAGCCACTGGCAGGAGGAATAACTTTGTTGGGATTCAGTCTATAGCTAAAATAAGCTGTAACACAAGCCAGGCTCAAGGGAAATCCATTCAATGAGCAGCTTGAACAAATCTGTGTTCAATTAATGTAGCTTTTCAAACACTCTGACAGTATTTGTGCTCGGAGAAGATGGTTAAGACATTGCTGCCACCAATCATTACGGCTGTTGTGCTTCCTCTCGGGAAGCAGTGTCAGTCCAGGAAGGGAGCACAATTAGCAGGAACAAGAGAGTATGTGGGGGAGTGCAGGATGAAAGGCAAAACTGCAATTGCTGCTGAGGCATTCCTTCGGAGAAAAGGAACTTATGAACAGAGGATGAGGACACAGAGGTGAAAGATGGAAAAAGATGAAACCTTCAGAAAGGAGAGAGGGGAAAAGAAAGAGGAAAAAATATGGAGAGAAATCAAACAGAACCTGGAACTTGAAGAAGGCAAAACATTATTCTGCGATCCATGGTATTACCATTGTCTCATTTTAGGTAATTTGGATCTCCTGTTGCCTTGCCCTGCCCTCCTTGCCACAACTGCCCACCTATTGTCCATTCAGTCAGCACAGATGAGAAATAGTACCAAGGCACAGAATGGATATTACTGAACAGCTGTTTTCTGCCAGATATGATGTCCAGGGCTGAACTCTGCCCCATTTGCCTCGATTCGCTACTCACACTCTCTGTCCTGTCCCCAGACACTTGTTTTCACAAAGCCTTAGGGAGTTTGGCCTCTCAAACTGTGCTGCCCCTTCCTCTGCTTTAGCTGCAATTAGCAAACAGGTTCCAGGTTATTAAAGGAGCATAGACAAACACACAGAGGGCCTGACAGATGGACTAATTATATAAACCTTATTTCATTAGGCATCCAGGCTGAAAAGACGACAAACCATGAGCAACACGAACCATGCTGGGAGTAAAGAGAAAGTGTGTGGGTAGGTGGCTGAAGGGATGTGGGAGCAAGGGAAAAAGAGAGGAAAGAAATTGCTGTAAGGGAGTGGAAAGGGATGGGAATGAGCAATAGAAGTGGTGATGTTACTGGAAGGGGTCTGGAGTTATGTGTCAGGAAAGCTTGTTTTGAAAGGAGAGTGTGTTACCCGGAGCTGTAAAGATGCCCTGTAACAACAGGAGAGCCCTGGGAGAAAGAGTTTGCTGGGAACGTGATCAAGGAAGTAATAAAGGGAGCACAAGAAGTTGGAGGATGAGGTAAAGGACAGAGAAGCTGTAAATAACTTGTTGAAGTCTTCAAGGGATGAAGAAAAAACAAAGAATAGAATAGATCTCTCCTTTGTGCGAAGTGAGATTCACCGAATTGATGTTGCTATGGTGATGTAGACCACCTGAGGACCCAGGTTCAACTGTTTAAGGCAATGCATATAATTACTCTTTTTATTTTCACAAATAGTTACTTTCAGCCTCTTGCTTGTATATAATGTGTTTTATAATTCAGAATTCTGACACACTTCAACAGCTGGCTGATGTACTTGCCTTACCAAAAGTAGTAGTAACTTTGTCTGGACAGGTGCAAGTAAGAAGTGTGTTATGAAACAAAGGCCCTTTACAACTTAAATAGTATCTGAAAAAAATGTGGTTAATTTAAAAGGTAAGTAAAAAAGAGAAGTAAAATCCAGTCTTTAGAAGATTGGTTTCATTTGAAAATTAAAGAAAGGACAGTAACAAAGGATAGTGGTTCAAGGGTGATAGACAGCTATGTTATCCAGCATGGACAGCAGGGATCCAAGAATCCAGCATTACTAGAAACTTCTCCCACAACTTCTGATAAGTTATTTAAATCCCTATGCTTCTGTTTCACAACTTGCATAATTGCTGGAACTAAACTTACCCGAAGGATGCATTTTGAGACTTCAGTAATAATTCCTAAGTGCTTTGAAAAGTGCTACATCATGTAAGTGAAGAATGTCATTATTAAAATTGTGCTTCAGAAATCATCACTAACAAGGGTTTGTTCTACAGCTAAAACTGCACCAAAGACATTATTAGCTTGCAAATCACAAAGCTCCCATTGACACAGGAGAGCAGCAGTGACAGAGCTGTGCTGCAAGGGGAGGGTAGGGACACCCAGTGAGACAGGAGCCATTGCTGGGCTGAGCTGGAACAGGGTGCATTGCTGGGCTGAGGTGTCACAGGCTTGGTGTCCCTTCTGGGACCTCACAGTCACAGTTACTCTGTTCTCAGGTGGTAGTTTTAGAAGAGGAATTTGTATGAGTTTAGAGTTCTGGGACCCCTTCCTTTGCATGGATGTTGGTTTGGTATAGTCAATGGCTTCATGTCATTAAAAATATATGATGTAATGTTCATATGAGTGAGAAAACCTTTCAAGATGCATTTCAGAAGACAGCCTGAGACAATACAGAGAGAGAGCTTTATTTAGGAACAATGGGAAGTGTATGTAAAATTTAGCAGAAACATTATGTGAAAAGCAAGGCTGCCTCCATCCCACTTTGCAGAGAAAGGTGCTATTCTCTTAGAGAACACTGTTTCCTGTAAACTCTAATACTCTGAAATCCTAGGAAAGCTGTTTGTGAGTTGGAACAGCTCTACACAAGTTGTTACCTCTCTCTAACACACTTGTCCCACATGCAGGACAAATGTTCCTGTAACCTGGTATCAGCTTTATGTAAACACTGAGGTGACTGATTGTGTAATACGAGGTTACTCGATGCCATGAGTGCCTGCTAATGTGAAAAGCTTGTTAGCTGTCTGGCAAGGCTTAACCAACTTTGTCTACCAACTCAGACAGAAAAATCATCACCTTTCCTATCACCACCTATGTCTTCTGCAATAGATAGTAATGATTGCCTTCCAAGATCTTATTTTAAGACCCAGTATTTTAAAGCATCCGAAGTATGTTATACAAAGGTTAAGCTTTGAACTTAGTTCAATCTTTTTAAAACTTCTTTCATACTCAAGTAGAGCAAAAAGAGTATTCTGGAAAATAACAATGAAAAGATTTAAAATCTTTCCTCTGGTCTGCAAGTTTCATCAACAAGGACAGATGCAACTAAGCCTGAGTTGTATTTGTAGGGCATGTATTACGTATGCATGAACTGAAAAGCTCACCAAGACACATGACAGTGCTGAGCCAGCTGAAGGGTAAAAGTTGATTTTGAATCCAGACATAGTTAAAAATCTAAGTTTTCCCACCTTCTATGAAAGGTGTTATGAGCATCCTTCAAGTCAAAAGCTGAAGTTGTTGGTTCAGCACTCTGTCTGCAGTGCAGGTACATGCCAAACCTTCACAGCCAGGATGCCTCCTGAGGGAGATGCATTGCTCTGCCTAAGAACCAGTGTCTAAGAACCACATATTCCTGCAGACAGGATGGTTATATCCCTGATTTAACTGTTCCAGGACAGCTTTTTGGAGCAAATGACAAATGCTTGCCCTATGTTCATAGATCTTATCTAAGTGTACTCCAATTGGTCACAATGGAAGTACATAAACTGCTTCATTTAACCGTGATGCATCAAACATAGCCAGGATCCAAAGCCAGTTTGGTGTTGTTTTATAAACTACTTATTTACCTGTGGTATAGATAAAAATGGGACACTCTGCAGGGACTCACTGATGCTGTTGGGGCACTTTATCCCCTTCAAGAAAAAATGCACTGATGAAGGTGAAACATAAACTACAGAGGAGATACAGAAGGGACTGTAAGCACAATGACTGGAATTAGGTTGAAGTTTTCCTTTCATAGAATGATAGAGCAATCTGAGTTGGAAGAAGTCTACAAGGATCATGGAATCCAACCCCTGGCCCTGCACAGGTACCCCAACAATCCCACCCTGTGCCTGAGAGCATTGTCCAAGCACTTCTGGAGCTCTGGCAGCTTTGGGGCCATGACCATTCCCAGGGGAGCCTCTAATTCAAGACCTGGAATGCTTCCTGTCTCAAACAAGCCAGCATCCATTCCTCATCACTGCTTGATTTTGGCAGTGGTGCCCCTTACAAAGTCAGAAAGATCAAGCACTTCTGCACCAGAAATTATCTGAATCCTCTCTTTGTCTATGCAGAGACGAGTCTTGAGGGTTAGTCATAAGAAACAAAAGCTGTTTTCAGGGTGTATTTCAGATCAAATACATCAGTGTTCAGCAACTTAGAACAGCTCCTCTTGCCTCAGCCTGGGCCATAGAGTCACTGATGAGGCTGTCTAATGGTGGCTGGGCTCTGTGCCTGCTGTGTCACTCCAGCAGCTCCATTCCTCTCTTTAAACCTCCTCCCACCTCCCTGTCCCTTCCCTCCTGCCCTGGCTGCTGCCCCTCAGCCTTGCCAGGCACTGCACAGCACACCAGGGCGTCAGCACTGCTTGAGCATCAGAACATTGCTGCTCTAATATTTAATAATGCCAGAACACCTCTAAGGAAAGTTCTAAATACTTGGCAGGTTTGGCCAAATGCTCTCCCATGGTGTCCCTTCACAGAATCTTTCAGGATTTGGTAAAACACCTTTAAAGCTAGAAAGTTTAGTTTAAAATACAAAGCATTCATTGTGTTCTGGAAAAAAACAAGGCATACGAAAGTCACTGCAATCAATCTGAACTTCTTCCTGTTAAAATCTAACCCTGTCTTACAGCTTTGTTTTGTTATTTTTGTCAGATCTCCAGATTCATCTTGCAATAATGTGCTCTCTCCCCAGAGAGTGAGCCAGTGCCTTTCATCAGCAACAGCCTTCCAGAAGTTCCACTTAGCTCACAAAGCAAACACAATGTTTGGCATAATATTTCAGAAAGGTCATACTGTGCTTCCTAACTTAATGGCCATTTATATTGCTTTACAACATTCAGATTCACACTCTGCTATCAAGTGGAGCCATGCCATCTAAAAATAAATGCTTAAAAGCTAAATAAAAAAAAATGCCCTAGATACGTAGGTTTGGAAATGTTCACTGCCTATCTGAAGACAAGTTCTGATGCCCTTCTTGAGTCCTTTAACTCCAGGGCAGGTCCACTGAAAATAGCAGGATTGATGCTGAGGCTGCCACTCAGAGATACTGCCATAGGTTCCAAACCACCCATAATCACCCTCACATGATCACCAGCAGAGCATCTACGTACAAATCTTGAATTGAGTTTTTATTTTCCCCATTGGAAGAAGGAAAGGGTATCGATGGCACAGGACAGTGATGCACAGAGAAATCCAAAGCTCACCTATGCCATGTGCCACATCCCACAGCTGTCCTGCACAGGCAGGAACTGGTGCCAATCCACACATCTGGAAACCAGACCACTCCCATACAGGCTCTAAAACTGGCACAGGTACCTGGGCACAAACAGTTAAAACACTGACATTTCCCACCTGAGTGTTTACCCTACCTGTAGTATTTGCAGTGACTCCCTATCCTTTGGGAGGGAATCACTCCAAATGCCACTGACCCAATGTTTGCTTTCTAATTTGTGTTGCTCGTACATATTTCACTTTACTGCCTTTCAAGCACCGCCAAATCTTTGAAAATTGCAGTGTGCCAGAATTGTAGGCAATCCACACTGACAATTTCACAGGTCTGGGAATCCTCCCTTGCTCATTTGTTTCCACTTATTCAAACTACAGGTTTTCGCTCACTTGCATATGAAGATAAAGCAATCCAATTATTTTCAAATATGCACATTCACCATTAGGCTTTCCAGGGGATGTTAAAAACCCCCTCTGTTTTATGAAGAAGTACAATATAAAGCTGTGAATTGTAACATCAATATCACAGTAGATCAGAAAAGGGTACCCAAAATGAAAAAACACAGTTTTTCCCTTTTTACAATGCT
Organism: Buphagus erythrorhynchus; assembly: GCA_013400855.1. Taxonomy (NCBI): domain Eukaryota; kingdom Metazoa; phylum Chordata; class Aves; order Passeriformes; family Sturnidae; genus Buphagus; species Buphagus erythrorhynchus. The sequence goes on along the minus strand of VZTT01012007.1, from coordinate 56,298 downwards.
TTTACATATCTCTGCTGTGTAATTATCTGTTATTTTAAAAATCTCCATTTCCTTCCAAAAGATGATAAAGGTTAGATTAATGCAAAAGTGTTATTGTGAGTCCATATTGTAATTAGCAAAGCCCAAATTACTCTGCCATGCAGTTTCTTCTGTATTTCTTATTCTGTGAAGCCTGAATTTTGTTTCTGCTGATATGACAATGGATTCTTTATAAAATATGTCTTAAATGTAACATGTTTTACACTAATTTCAAGTCTCCATTTTTCCCTTACCATAATTACAGAATAGTGATTAAAGAATGCATACAAAAAGCAATGAGAATATTTATCCTAAATCCAGAAGTAATGGAAGCCATGTGGAATTTTTCTGCTGGAGGTGCACTCATGACCATGAGACAGATCTTGGGCAGCTCCACTCAGCATTTTTCCCTCTGCAGCACTGTTCAGACTTCCTTAATTCCTGACTCTTTGATCTCCCCTAATAACACAGTGACAGCCAAATATGCCAGGGGACTTTTCACTGACTTCCAAGGGCTTTCTCAGGTTGGTGGCTCCTTCCTCACACTACATCAAGAGCTATTCCATTAACTTGGTCTGCACAGCACTGGGGGTGGAAGATAAAACTGGAACTATTTCTCCTCCTTCCTCTGAACAGCAGCAGTAAAAACCACAACAAATTTCTCCAAGGGTTGTCCTTCCAGAGAGAAAAATGGCAGCAGTTGCCCCACCACTGGCTATGCAGTGACTGGGTGATGTTCTACTGAATACACAGACTGTCTGCCCTGAGACAGAACAAACAAATATTTTCAAATAAAATCACCTTTTCCCTGCTATGAATAAGAGACAAATACTGCAACATTCCCAAGTTAGCTGGAAATCAAGAAAGTAACAGTTGTGCTAAATTATTTCATCCCATAAACTCTCTTCCTTTGGGCACAAACTACTTTCAGTATTTACTATTTAAATAACTAGATCACATTCTTTCATGAGCAGTGAGAATAAACGAGAAATCAGATGCATGGCCATCCCCTGTCACATTTTTGCAGATCCATAATGAAACATTTGAGAAGCTGCACTTGCTGCCTCTGATCACAGTTGTTCTGTTCATTAGTGACACGTTCCCAAGTAAACTCTCAGCCACACTGCCAGTTAAATCTACTTACTTGTGTTTGGGAGCTAATTAATAGCAAATTAACATTCTGAATTCCATGCATATTTCTCATCCACACATTAAATTTATCTCATGTCTGACATTTCAGAGGAATTTTTTGTGAAATTATTTTCATCAATCGAAGGAAGCTACTAAAATGGCCTTTGTGCTTCATTTTGTGGTGGCACTGAAAGGCATCCTTCAGGATATTTTACCAAGTATTTTCAAGGACCACTTTTTCCCTCCTCATATTTGTAGTAGCTGTCTATGCTGCACCGGTATTAATAGAAGTGTTGTAAAAAACTGGAAAAATAACCAGTTCAAGCTCCTAATTCATTTCACCCTTGCCTGTTCCCACTCCTGGGCCAATGTTTCTCCTTTCTACCTCCCAGGCTACCAAATGTGATAAAAGGAAGCCAAATGAAATCATATATGCATCAGATAAATAGCTGTACCTAAGACAGATTTTTGGTTTGTCCTATTAAAACATTTAAATGGTAAAAATGAATTAAAACAATTACTCTTGACATGCAAGCATAAAAAGAAGTTGAAAAACAGCTCCAGAAAAACAAAAAAGGGTCATAATTATGTGTCAGGCTTTCATGCTAATTAATTGATAGACCCTTTGTTCCCTAAGCTTTCTGCTGGCCAGTATTTTTCCATATTTTTCACAGAGATTTAGGCAGTCCCTTTATCAGTTTGCTTCTATATTTGCTGTAATATTTCCATGTCCAGACTGAGTCTAGGTTCCAGCTGGCCATGGGTCACTGAGATATCTCAGGAAGGAGCATGCAGCAAATCCCTTTTGTGAGAGGGAATTCTGCAGCAGGGCCAAGCTCAATGTGCTGTTTTCTTTGCCCAAGAAAAGGAAGCACCATGCAGGAACTGGCTGCTGGAAACAGGGAGAATCTAAATTTGAGGCCAGGTGAAACTACAGTGGTGAAAGGTACTTTCTTCACTTGGTGCTGAATGGCACATGGGTGCAGTGATTGGGCTACAGACCCAAGCCATAATGATGGCAGAGCAGCCTAATTAAGTTGGTTAGTGCTGGGACTCCCTCAGGGACAGACCCAAAGTTTACACAGTCATTTCTGTGGCAGCAGCACACCAGGAAGGAGGACTGCCATCCTCCAGATCAAAGCAGTGCAGCTGCAGGGCTCTGGGTGCATTCCCCTCCTCGTGCATCTCCACCAGATCAGGAGCCAACAGCCCAAAAAGGTCCTGCTGAACCTCCAGGGCCACAGGCTTCAGATGGGTTGGAAGAGACATGAGACCTCCAGTGACCACAATATCAGATTCAAGATTGCAAATTGCTTGTTCAGGAGCCCATCATGATTTCAGAAGTCAGCAGGAAGAACAAGAAATGGAACATAATCAATCCTTTTTGATAAGAGCTGTTTTCAAGAACGATTGAGCTCAGCTGTAAAATACAACTGCAATCGTGGAGCTGAGCCTGTAAAATTACCCTTTGCTAATACAGTTATGGCAGCTTACACTGAGCAGCCTGTGCCACAGAGCTTATGGAAACATTACATTTGCTTAAAATTCCACTCTGTTTCCAGAGGATGACACTCAGAAGGATGTCTGGAGGGAGTGTCTATATGTACTGCATGGTTCTGAGTCACCAGGCAGCTCTGTGATATAATTGTCATTGTCACTCTAATGGTGACCTGTTGAATAGAGGCTAGAACCAGACAGGAGCCATTAAATTACTAGCAATTCTGAAATAAAATGTGTTTGAAGTGGGTTTGTGGTTACCAGATCCTTTAGGAGTGCTCCCCTGCATGTTATCATGTCAGAAGACATGACAAATAAAGAGATCACAAATCTCTGGAAAAAAGAGATTACAAATCTCTGTAGTTTCTTCCACTATCACTTTAAAATAATGCTTCATCTGATCTTCCAGCTATATTTAAATTAATTAAAACCCATTTATCACCACAAGTTCTCTGAAGTACTTGGGGATTCAAAGTCAGTTTTTCTTGCTCTATCAAATATCCCAGTTTTCTAAGTGGGTAGGATGTGACCTATAAATTACCATGATGAATAACTTTGTGAGTAAGAACGTGGGTCAGTTTTTCATTAAAATTAAAAGGTCCTCATTCTCTGTTGTCAGATTCTCAAGTGCTGCTGCAAAGGGAAACAAAGAGCTGTCAAACAGAGTGATGATATTTTCCACCCAGTTTGCCCTGCTGCAAGGAACACGTCATGCTACAGGACACTGCGTAGGCACAACCATTACACTCTGATTTCAAGGACAGCAAGTAAATTCTGATTTATTCATGGAGAAGAAATTTCTTGCTGGTTGAAACTTGCTTCCACGAACACACAGGGTCAATGTACCACTTAATTCCTATATAAATCTTCTGAAGATGAACAAATTTCAAATAGCACAATATTGTGTCATTTCTGCCAGTCTGAAGGAAAACCAGCATTACTGGAAAAACCTTCTCCTCATCCAAGGGTTTTGAAAGTCAGAGGAATGTGAGCAGGCTGTCAAGTTATGGAGACTGCAGGTGAAAGACAGATTTTAGGGTATTTTTTAAAATGCAGCAATGAAGCCTCCTGGCATTACTGTGCATTTTACACAGACAGAAACTACCAAGAGTAAAAGATGCAGCTGAGAATCCTTAAAGAAACAGCTGAAGATACCCTGAAAACAAGTTCAAAAGCGGCTTGAATACTCTCAGGACACAAGTTCACAAGTTCAAATTGTCACTTTTCAGGATGGGGACAGTTGTTCCCAAGTGAAGTGCTGGTGGATGCCATGTAGGAAGAGAAAGTGCTTACAAAGCAAAAACCAAGTGCCCCAAGGAACCTGCAGGGAGAACAGAAATACATTTCTCTAAAATATGGTCATGGGCATTTGTAAGATCCATGAAGGAGTGAAGCTCAACTGGAGACATGGTATTTCTCCATTTGTAGTGGCACCTCTCTGGTTTGCACATGCCCTGACTCCTGAAGAGCAGGAGGCACTGGAGGGAACTCTGTCCTGCCAAGGGGTTGCTTTAATGCTCAGAGCCTGAAAGGTGCTGCAAAGGACAGCAGGACTCTTCTTCTCTCTCTTCTCTCTTCTCTCTTCTCTCTTCTCTACTATCGATTCGGTCCTACACCTGTGCACATGTACAC
>VZTT01012007.1:16164-49475 GCA_013400855.1 Buphagus erythrorhynchus | reverse complement strand
AACAGAAAATGAAGTGAATTACCTGACCTGAAAAATAAGGCTTTGGGCAAAGATGTGAACATTAATCAGCGCACAAAGATAAGGACTGAGGCAACAAATGAGGAGTTTTCACTAGAAATAATGAAAATTTGCCTTTTAGTCCTGCTTTTGTGTTAAAAGGGAGCTAAAGAAGTTTCCTGAATAAAGATGTGAGAAAGACAGATGGCAGAGAAATATATTACATATGTTACTGAACTCTGAACAGGTCAAAATAGGTAATGAACAACACAGAAACATAAAATAGGCATACTGTAAATAATAAAAAATATCACATCTAGGATCATACAGAATGATAACTTACATAAAGCACACTGTGACAAAAATCATAATCAGATATGTGAAGGCAAAAAGAGTGAATCAGTATCTTGTGAGTTGAACCCATGCAGCTTTGAACAGTAAATTACTTAGAAGCACCTTATAATGATTTTAGGTTCTCCCTGAAAACACAGGTCAGTTCAGCCCCACAGCAGCCAGAAGAACAGAACAGCTTGGACACCCCATAGGATTTACACATTGACACAGGTGCATTCCCTGTGCCAAAGGTGAGATCCAATTGCCCAAGCCATACCCACTTGTGTCTGCAAACCCACACAAGGTCATACAACATCCCTGTCCCCCCAAGGAAAGGAACTCTGTGTGTCACTGGTGGGAACATGAGCTTTGGAGAGGCTGTAGGGAGGGGGAGGTGTGTGCACACTCTGATTTAGTGAAGGTGGCTGAGGTGTCCCTGGAGATGCTGGTTGAAGGTGTTTCCCCAGGACAGCCCAGGGCATCCATCCTGATCTGTAGGAAGTCACAGCTTGGCAGTGCCTGGAGCTCAGCAAACAAACACAAGTGAACAAGGTGTTGTCTCTTTTATCCTTTAAAGAAAAAAGGGAACTGCCTCCCTCCTCAAGGACAGGCACCAGCCCCCCAAGCTCATGAATTTCAGCTCTGTGGATTTCAGTGACCTGAAATACAAGTCTCAGAGACACAATGTGACTCTTTTGAACCTACATGCTCCATCTTACTACAAAGATACGTTTTTAAAGAGAGGATTTTATAGTGAGCAGCAAAGCATAATAGTGATTAATCCCCTGATTGCCAGCAAGTGCCCTAAACAGCTCTTACTCTGCAGACAGTGACATTCTCTTGCTAAAGTGAAAACACAGTGGCATTTCAAGTTAAAAAAAACAATGTTCATTGAAATAGAAAAAGCAGTATCTGGCACTGAGAGCAACAAATGAGAAGGTCAGCTGAACAGACACAAACAGTACAGAACATAGATGCAACACACCCTGTGCAGGATTCATTCCAGCAGTATTGATAAAGCTTGCATTAATTCAACAAAAAGAAAAACGTATTACATTGCATTATGTTACATTTTTTGATTAAATGCAAATAACCCCTAATCAGCACCTTCTAGCAGGGTTGCTAATGGAAATGCATTAATTAATGCTGGACACCTATTATTTTATTCTGGTTTGAAGAGTCACTGTTATTTGCAGTTCTGTTATCCAGAAGAACACCTGTAATTTTCAGAAAACCCAATCAAAGCTTCACAATAGACTCAAACTATGATTCAGCAAAGGCTCATACGCTTAAAGTCCTATCAGAATAAAATCCAAAGTAAGCACCCATCAAATCTTTTTGTGGGGATGAAACAGAAAAAAAGCACTTCTCCTTTTCCTATATCTGATGTGTCTATCTGAACTCAAGGAGAGCCACTGCTCCCTCTGTGCACTTCCAGAGGGTTTATGGCACTCCTGACAGGTAAGTCAAGCTCAGACTGGGATTTAAGGCAGCTCTGGAGCTTTGCTCAGCCTGCATGTATTGCTCTGTGCCTGGAGGTTTGTAGATAAGGCAACACTGGTCTGGAGCTAAAGGTCAAATTCAGGTCAAAATAGATAACCAACATCTGGAGCAAAAAGGTTGGGGAGAGGCAAAAATTACACCTATGTACACAGAGTATGCAGGAGTCTTAAGTGATCAAAATGAGAGAAAGAATGTACAAATTAAAGGTTTTCTGTAGTCTGAGGTAGTAACCCACAACTACAATTATTTTCTGATAATAAACAGAAATACAAGCTAAATTTGTGTCAAAACAGTAGCTACTTGAAGGAAACTGGAATGTAACTGGATTAAACAAGTAAAATAAGCAGGTTAAATACCTTTGAAAGTGTATTTGGAACAGCAGCAGTTTTTTTATAAAGCCAGTGTTATCACACAATGAGGGGCTCCACCATCCTGCTGTAGGAACCACAGTGAACAAAACATTTTTAATTAGTGATTTGTGTTTTGTTTTTAAAAGCACAGACCACAGAAATAACATTTTCACCCATATACTTGACATTACCTAAAATAAAAATGGAACAGGAGTGAATCAGCCCCTTATCACACATTGGTGAGTTAAAAAAAGCCCTGAAAACCTGGGGTGCAAAGAAAACTGAACGCTGCATGGAGTGGCCTTACCACCACAACAAGAAAGACTCTTTTTTTTTTTTGACCAAAAGAAAACTTTGACTGAAGATAAACTTCATCTGTATTCCTGTAAGGTACCAAATTAACTGCTACAGGGGGAAATTATTAAGCTCAAAAGTATTGGAATTAGCACCAAAACATACTTCAAAAAAACACCCCAAACAAACTGGCTGATGGGGATGAAATAAGATATGGTAAAAGAGAAATGATCAAATGGGGAGAAGCTTATTAATGCAAAACCTCCAGTACTAGTCCCAAGACTCATTTTATTTAGCATTTTCATCAGTTATCTTGGCACAAAATAGAAGAACCAAACTAATTAAACATTAATGGCACAAAGCTAGAAGGCAGTGACCATCCTAATGAGGATCCCATACAAACACAAGAAGAGCTGGATGGCATTAAAGAGTGGAGAAACAAAAATTACATAAATTATGACAGTAAGAAGTGCAAAGTCTTGTCCTGGAGATTAATACAAATTTCTGCTATAAACTGAGGGCATGGGAGGTGTGCTGGACATGGCAGTGTGATGGAACCCAAGGAGATATTGCAGGAAGATTGGTTCTTTGGTATGAGGAGCATCAGGGAACTGAAGAAATTATCTTCTGAGGGATTTCAACACCCTCATTGTCCATCCCCACAGAGCAAAGCTGGCAGAGGGTACCAGTGCTCAGTGAAATTGTGCTGAACATTCAATACCAGCGAGGAGAGAAGGGCCAATGCACACAGGAGAAGAAGAGGTGCTTTGGGGCTAGAACTCAGAATAAACCTTACAGCTTTTCAGAGAATAAAGTTCCAAACCAGTCTTTTAAAAGTTAATAATTTTTAAGGGCAGTTTTATAAAAAAGGCTTAGCTGCCATGTTTGCCTGCAGTAACAGAGCAGTAAACATGTTCACTCAGGAGAGCTGCCTTTTGCTTCTACATTCTCTGTTCCTAATGGCCAAAACCAGCTCAGTAACACAGATGGAGCTTCATTTCTCCTGCCAAGCCTTGATCTGAACTTACAGATCTCAGAGATCTCAGTCAGGGACTGAGGCAGTGCAGCCCACACCCTGCCCCACTGTGCTGTATTTCATCTCCAGTAACACTGTGGATTGTAACTTTCTTGGGAGATCTCTGTGACCCCTCAGAAACTTGTTAAAATAAGGCAAGCCTTTTCTATTTTTCTATTTTCTGGCTATCTTGACAGTTGTTTTCATGTGATTTCCCACAATATTTGAAGGAAGGTTTTTTGAAGCCTTCATAAAATCCAAGCATGCATTACAAGAAATGACTAAGTTTACGACCTGACATTATGTCATATAATTACGTATTAATGTAATTTTTAAAAAGACAATTTTTCTTCTGATTGCAGCAGAAACGCTGCCACACATATAAATCCTGGAATATATTAGTGTACAAGAGTGGATTTTCTGGTCTGACTTTGAGAAGTGAGCCCTTGCTCTGCACTTGCTGTTCTCACAGAGGCTGCTCTGCATTCTGGGCAGTGAAGAGGGTTACCATGTCACCAGAAAATGTTACACAGCAGCCTCTGAGACATTGCCAGCTCCACAGGTTCACTGATGCTTTAGTGACTGGAATCCAACTCCAGTTTTGTTATATGGCATGAAAAGAAACCCACCCAAGTGTGGAGCTTTTAAAAAAAAATTTCAGACACAGTGTTTCAAATACACATTTTGGTGATATAACCATGAATTTTAAGTGGTCTAGTTTTAGCCTCTCTCTACTAGAAGCCCTTAAGGAAAGCTTAGCTTTCATCATTCATTCTAGTCAATTGTTGGTGTTCATAATCAAAATGAAAGATATGAAACAGTGTTTAAAAACAACAATTAAACATTGTCATTTTAGCTTTTCCATTGATTTATCAAGAATTTCTGCCTTATTTGCCACTAAGCAGTGAGTGTTCACTGATCTGTTACAGAGACAAAATTACTAAAATTGTCCTGACCTTATTTCCCTACTAATGAATGGATAGCCCCTAAAATGACACTAAAATATTCCAAACTTGGCTTTCACATATCAGAAGCCTTAGAGAGCAAGACAAATCTTCAAAATGCTGAGTAATGCCTTTACTCCATCGATCTTTTACTCTGTCAAAATATTAACATTTTACTCCACCCCATTTCCATGCCATGTACAGCAATTATGAGGTGACTGAGAGCAAGGGAGCCTGGCAGGTTGTGATCCTGTGTTGTGATCCAGATTTTAATGGGGCTGATGAGCCCCAAGGACTCTCCTGCTGCAACAGGGGTGTTGTTCTGCACAGTATTTCCACAAAAAAATATTTCTGCAAGTATTTCCACAACACAGTATTTCTGCAAGTATTTCCACACATTGCTTTTGAAAAGGAAAGCAGCAGCAAGGAGAAAAGGCAAAGAGCTGCAGAGAGGTTAAGAGCAAGGTATAAATCTCACTGGATATTTTTCACTAAGTGTTTATCTATTTGAACTGGCACATGCAGAATTGTCTACTCCTTCCTTATCTATGCATGGAAACAAAATCTAAACTCTCTGACCATTGCAGGGGAAAGAAGGGGCTGGCAGTGACACCCAGGTTTACCCCTTGCTGGAGTTCCTGCCATGACTCTGTGATCTCACCAAGGAAAATGGACTGCAAAGGGCTGGGACAAAAGCACTGCTCATTGATGGGAACCTAGCAGGCAAACCTCTGCTTCTGTCAGCTCCTTATTTTGAATCTTTCTGTTCCTGTTCCTCTCCACAAAGGCTGCAGCTGCAGAACCCACAGAGACCTGGGTGTGTCCAGTTGTGCCTGGTGGCACAGCTCAGAGAGCAGCAGCATCTGCAGCACCTCCTTCAGTGCTCAGCTTTCAGGAGATGCTGGCCTGGGAGTGCTGGACTAATGGGCTGGGCTCCCAATTCTCTCCTGGGTAAACAGCATCACCCTGCAGTGCAGTCATGATTCACCCCAAGCATTTTGGTTTTTTGTAAATTCGGGGAAGATGATGTGAACACGAACTCCCCATCTCATTGGCCTCATTTGTCATCTCTTCTGCAGAAAGAGAACTGACACAGCATGTGCCATCTGCTGCCATGAATCACGAGCTTCCACTGGCTGCACATGAGTCTGGGGCCAGGCAGCATTAATACAAGGCAGCAGCCCTCCAGCCAGAGTTCTGGGAGCTGAAGTGATCTAGCCATGCAAGATGTCTTTTCAATATCTCCTGGAAGGCCAGTGGGCATGTCAGATCCTCAGAATGCAGGGCTGGAGGGATGCTTAAGAGATCATCTCTCTTTCTGCCATCTCAAGGCAAGATCAACTTTACTGCAACTCTTCATGACAGATCTTTGTTCTTCGAGCTGTAAAAGGCTGGAGCTCCCTCTCACAGTTCCTCTCAGCATTGTTTTTCAGCAATAGTTAAGGAACTCTTCTTAGAAATTCACTTACATGAAGAAGCTTGCATCTCCCAAGACTTAGGAAAAGACACAGATACTTAATTCACAACACAAATGCTGCAGACAAAGCTGAAGAGGGGAAGTTGAGCTTGAGATGTCTGAGGGCCATTACTATCCTGACCCTTACAACTGTAATTTCTACTCTTTCTGATGGTAAAAACCCCAAGTGAATTTTTCTTTCATGGCTTTCCTGCTTCTTAAACTGTTAAAAAGAGAGATCTTTTTCTGATAAAGTCAAATCAATACCTAGCAGAAGAATGGCTGGAAACATATTTTTTGTGTTGTGGAGGGTTACAATGCAGACTGGAATAATTTACATGACAATTACGTGCCCTGTTGCTGTAGAGAAGAGCTGCAGAAAGCTCAGCGCAGGAAAACATTTAAGTTCCCTGGCTGAGTGTGAGCAATCCCTAAGGAATTATCCGGGGAGGGCTGGGAGTGCCAGCACCATGCCTTACTTCTGAAAATAGGGCACTCTGCAACGAGGCACAGGAGAAACACAGCCACCAAAATTCATGTCCACACTTGTCATTTTTCTGTCTTATCTGAAAAGGTAAGCTGCACAAACAAACCTGCACAAACAAACAAACAAACCTGCACATCAGATGTGATCTTACCCCCTCAGGCCCCTACCAGCCCTGGAGGGACACCCAGCTGGTGTCAGGTCACCTCTACCTGTTTCTCTGACCACCCTTCCTTTGTATTGTTCACTTAGATTGTGCAGTTTAGGTTCCTAAAGGCACTTGGGCACCCAGTGCCTCTGTGGACACATTTTGGAGCCCATCAGGTGAGGTACTGTCTCTCACACCATGCACAGCCCAGCTTTGATCTCAGCTGCCACACTTCACTACTGATCCCAGAATTATCATCACAGCTCAGCTCTGAGCTCTTCTGTTCTGCAGATGAACATCAACCACAGGGCTCTGCAGGAGCCAACAAGTGAATTCACTTCTTTTATATAGTCACAAATGTTGGGATAAGGACTCAAACAGAAGGAAGAGCAGATTGAGGATCCATGGCACAAAACCACCATATGAAATCCTATCCACAACAATGACAGCTTGACTTTAACTGTAAATTTCATACAGAAGAAAATGTATGGAAACATCAGTTATTTTTTGGCCAGTATTTGCTGCTCAGCAGAGCAGGCTCAGGACACTTTGACTTTCCTGAGCTTTAGCAGCCTCATGTGGCCACGTCCAGAGCAAGGGGATCACAGAAAAATTCTGGACAGTTGAAAGGATGCTCCAGCTTGAACCAGGAGCTGGGCAGCTGCAAACACACTCAGAGTCACAAAATGTAACTTTTCCTTATGAAAACAAAGGCTGAAAGGTGACCTTAGTGCATGTGTGAGCTTACACATAGCAGCCAAGGGAGCTCCTCAGCCTTATTAGATGAAGGTATCATCATCTCCATCCTCTGGTAGCTGGAGAAACTCGGTTTTCTAAAAGCTGCAGTCTCATGGTAGTGTGTCCTTAGATGCTGCTGGTGCACCATCTGAATTTTTTAGATGCTTTGCAGAAGAACTACTGGGAAAAAAACTTGCATCTGTAATATACTGATCTGGTCACATGCTGGGTACAGGATGATTTATCTCCTGATACCTCAAGACCTCTTTAAAAATGTTAATTTTTTTTAAATTTTATTTCTGTGTTTCTGTAGGGGCTCTTGTGGCCTCAGAAGATGGAATCTACCCTAGCTAAGCACTGCTGTGGTGTCCTTATCCCATCCCTGAGTAGAGGCCAACGAATAACATGCCCCATTTGGCAAGTGCTTTCTCAAGTGTAAACAAGTGCGTTTTAAAAATGCCCCTCCCCACTCCTTCTCACAAAAATAAACCAAACTCACCATATTAACTGATAAACTGTGTACTAAAGTACTGACAAAACCCAGCAATAAATAATAAAAGCACAACTCTGCATTTCAAAAGAAGCCTTGGAACAGAAGGAAAGGTTATCTCTTTAGCTCCCAGGAAGAACAAGGATAAAACAGCAGTAACATTGTGCATTATGTTTTAAAACCTTGGTGAGATCAGGAGGAAAGGTACTGTAAGATTTCAAATTATTACATGGTATAGGATAAGTTCTATAGGGATTGAAATGCTCATGTCTTTTTAAGCACTTATGTCCTTCAGGTAATTTTTCTATTACATGCAGTAAAGAAAAAAAGTACCCAGACACATGTTTTCATTGCTCACCTGAAGGATTTTCAGGAAAAAAACTCAAAGCCTTCATTCTGGTGGTTTTTTATACATTTTGTACATTTAGGAAAAAAGACCAAATCCAAAAGAGCAGTAAATGTAGCAATTACAAGCAAATATTTGAAATAGAAGATGTTGATAATCTGCAGAGAGTTCAGTGGAGGGTCACCACGATGGCCAGGGGCTGGGGTATGTGCTCTGGGAGGTGCTGGCTGGTGGTGGGAGACAGAAGAACAACATAAACTGAAACTAAGGAGGTTTACACTGCATAACAGGAAACTTCTGCACAATGAGGAGAGCTGAGCAGTGGAAGTGGCTGCCCAGAGAAGCTGCACTCCATGCTTGGAGATTTCCAGGAGCAACCTGGATAAAGCCCCAGTGGTCTGATGTCACATCTGCCCCTGCTTTGGGCAGGAGGGTGACAGAGACCTCCTGCAGCTCCTCCCAACCTGATCTGCTCTATGATCCTACTTTCCCCACAATGCTCAAAGGGAATTCTGAGGAAAATGGAAAAGCAACCAGGTATATGAGCTAAAAGAGAAGAAGAAAGAGTGATGAGAAATCTTTCCCTGTTATTCTTCAAGGTGACCCTTACACAGTTTCATATGTAAAATTTTGGATATTGTCCACATGAAAGCAGAACAATTTACAGTGTAATCAAGGGAAAAAGCATATGGTAAAATTGCTTTCCCAAAGCAAACACCTCATTCACATAGAAACAGGTGCTATAGTTGAAAGGGACATAGGAAGAGGTGGATATGAAACTTCAGATCTCTAAGCATCAGGTAAAACAGCAAACATTCTCTGGTGTTGGTCTCAGAGTGTTGAGTTCACTAAACAGAAAACAAGAAGCTCCAAAACCTCAGGCACTGTATCCCAAGGGCTGTTCCAGTGAGACTCTAACCCCTTCCTGAACAGGATGAAATGAAAAAAGAAAACTTCAAGGATTTTAAAGTGGGTTTATAGTCAATCACTGCTCAGTCAGATCTGCACCTTTCCAATGGTGAAGGTACTGTTCCAATAATTTATTTGAGACTGTCCTCAAGGAGCTCAGTTTTAGAAGGAGTTAATTAATGTTTAATTCAGAGAATTAAGAGGCACAGGGAAACTTGGGCAATACATAGGCTTTTTAAAAAAAAAATTCTCTGTATTCTCTGAGGTAGAGACAATTTATGATTCTGTTAGGGTTGTCTTTGAGAGCAGGAAAAACATTGGATTGAAGTAAGATTTCAGATTCATGGGAAAAAAAAACAACAAACAAACATCTGGAGAGCTCACTTCAAATGAAGACATTTCCAGTGTTAAGGCAGATTCCCATCTTGTACAAACCCACACCAATAACACAAACCACCAGGGACCCTGACATCAAACAGGCACAGCAACAGATTCAATTGATGGAACTACTCCTGCAGCCTTGAAATTATGCTGTGGCTGGATCCTCTCATTACTGCAAGCTGATTGTTGAAATCCTCATATCAAAACTTCAGTTTCTCTCTCACTTCAAAAAATCCAAAATCCACAGGAGCTTATGCATTGTCCTACATTTAGAAAGGGCCTTCACCAGGAGGAAATCTCAGTTTCAGGCAGAGAGATTTCAAAATAAATGGAAGTTTAAGAGATCTGTGTGCCCATCCCTGCGGGCCCGAGGCAGGGACACAGGCTGTTTGAAGAAATAGCTTTTTGGGGGATACATCAAGCTGCAGGAAGGGTACTTCACTCTGGGAAGATAGAGAGCAAAGGGCTCTGATTAAGTCAGGTTTTAGTAGAACAAACAGAATTTAAAATAGTGGAAAGACAGAAACTGCAGTGTCACAGCTGGGGGGTTTCCATCCCTAATGTGTCCCAAAATCTGTGTCTGCACAGTGTCTCTAAGAAAGCTAACCTAGAAAAGTGCTAGCATAGAGGAAAAAATTCTTAACCCCCTGTCCTCTGCACTCAGTACAGAGATATTTAATACTAGAGAGTGTGGAAAGGGGAAGTCAGCCAGCAGAACAAAATCTATCTGTATTAATAAATACCTGAATAGAAATCTGCCTTCAGTCTTGTTATACAAACTTGAGGATGAGAAGTGTTATTCACAGCTCTTGAGGTGATTTTCCACTTTTCTTTCTATTAAGGTACACATTTGCAGTGTATAAAATTATGGTTATGAAAGAATATAGTGGGAATTCAAAATATATTCGAGTTTAAATATGGAAAAATGGTTAATGGAGCATTTAAGAACAAGGCTTTTATCATATTGCACAGATTAGGATTCACTGATATCTCCAGATAAATTACAGGAAGAACCAGCATTTCTGTCAGAAAGAAGAAGTTACAGAAACTATTTGCCTTTGGAGACTGATTCTGGTGTTTTTCTTATCTTAAAGTCAGGCTCCTATTAAGCCTTTGGATTTACTGTGAATGTGTCCTAAATCTTGAGAAATGCCAATATTTTCCTCCCTTTCTTTCCCATTTATTGCAGCATACTTCTTCTGCTTTCTGTCAGCCTCCATAATTGGTGGAAAGTAAGAGAAAAGCCCAGCATGCTGCTGAATCAATCTAAGAGCGAGTTAGGATTGCTGCAGGATCTGAACTCCACAAGGAACAGGCTGGGTTTTCCCAAAAGGTGATCATCTCCTTTATTTGGCCTTCAGGGGCTTGGGAGGAACCTGTGTGTAGGGAACTATGAGACAGGAAAAGCTTACAGATATGATTGCTTAGCAAGAGATTCTGAAAATATAAAACCTGTGACTGATATAGAGGTGGTAGCTAGTTTTGAAATGTAAAGCATGGCCAAGCAGGAAGACAACGATTAGCTGAAGGTGGGTTGAGCAATAGCTAACAAAGGGACACCTGAGAGCCCAAGGGGTGGAGCCCACCAAGGTATCAGGGAAAAGGTAGATTAGGGGGGAGCTTTTAAGATTTAGAAAGTAGATTATATGGTAATATAGTAGTTTCTATAGGCTGCATGTAAATGTAGTAAGAGGTGTGTCCTGTACTGGTTGGTGACTGGGAATTAGAATATTCAACATAGAATGGGATAAAGCCACAAGGTAACAGGAAGTTGCTCTCTTGGCCACATGGGACCCTGATATCAGCTGTGCTGGTAGCAGGGCCCCCTTTTACCCACGACCCTCACAATAAACACGTGTTCCAAGAGCGTCTCTGCCCTCTGAGGAATTCTGTCCCTACCGTCGTAGCTCGATACATCTGCCGGGTAACAACAGTGAGCGTACACCTGTGGGCCCAGGGAAGGGATAACACTCAGCACAGCTCAGTGCAGGACACCAGGTGTCCGTGCCAGGTCCAGGGGCTGCTGTGGCACACGAGGTAAGCAAGTGGTTTGGAGAGATTTCCACCACTTCTTATGTACACCAGACCTTTTCATTCCATGCTGTTAGCCACCTAATTTCCATCTTTCCTGAATAAGGAATTAGAAAGAGGTAACCTGCCCAGGATAAGCTTCTGCTGTGTACTATTAAGAGCAGAGGAACCACTTTGAACTGCAAGTTCAGAGCCCAAATCCACTCTGACCTCACAATGGCTTACTGAATATTTAAAATTTGCAGGGCACAGCCAAACATTAACACCAGGATTAACAAAAAAGAAACCACCTGAAAGACTTCCCTTTGGAGTTACTATTCACTTACTGATAAGTGTGAGTTCCTTTCTCGGTGCTCTTTTCCACACTTTTAAAATAGCATTTCTTTGGTTTGTTACCTGTTGTAATCCATTCCTATTGCAGAAGAAAAGTAAGCAAATCATACAGTGAAGCAAAAAAAAAAACCAAAAAACAAAACAGCTTGAGATTTCTAGCAAGAAAGGATGTAATTCCATCTAGTAAGATGCACTTAAAATTTAAAAGCAAACCTCATTTATAGCTGTATAGATAATCTAAATAAAACACATCAGTTCAAATATTCTTGCTGAAGTTCAATCACCCTAAAACTCCACTCATTTTAAAAATAACATGAAACAGTGCTTACTAAGCCATCTGAAATATATCTTTGGATGTGTATTTAAACTTTTGAAGCAATTTATATAAAATTCAGATTTTGGCTTCTTTAGGAAAATACATTAATCAATTTTATGCTTATTTAAGACAGACAGATTCTTCCTGATAGATTCAAGTGCTAAACAGAAAATAGTTTAGATAATTTCAAGCATTATTGCTCTCTAATATTCATGCAGCAGCAAATGAATAAATAAAATGAAGTAGATTCTTCCTATGGAATTCACTTAAAGAGCAATATTCTGAAGTTATTCTGAATTCTGCTTAAAAACTGGGGTGGACTTGTTAATTTCTTCTAGAAGCAAAGCAAAAGCTACTTATCAAAATGATACAAATCAATTAGGAAGCTCTGCCTGCATCTCTATTTATTTCATGAGCTGTTGCATTAATATATAGAATCATAGAATTCTTTAGGTTGTAAAAGCCCTCTGGAGATCGAGTCCAACTCTTAAGCTTAATCTGCTGAGCCCAGCACTAAACCACTTCCTTAAGCACCACATGGACACATTTTTTGAACACTTCCAGGACTGATGACTTCCCTGGGCAGGCTGTTCCATTGCTTGGCCACCCTTCCAGTGAAGGAATTTTTCCTGTATCACAGCAGAGCTGTTCCTCATGCTGAGCAGCCAGCCTTTGTTTGGATTCCACACCCTCTCCATGTTTGTCAAAGCAAAGGGAGACTGGAGCCCAGTCCACCAGGGAATGCACAGAGCTCCCTGCCACAGGAGGTAGGGAGCCAGTAGCTCCCCATGCACCCTATTCACTGAGCCTCCAGTGATCCTTTTACTCAGCATAACTGTGTATTTTGCTCCAGTCACTTCTACTCCCCAGTCTTGGACAAGGAAAATTTACTATATCTCAAGATCCTTTGTCAGTTCATCTATAACTCTCCCTTTCAGCAGAGATCTGTGAATATAAACAGCCATTTGATGCAGAAGTCTCCCATTCGACCCACCACACAAACCCATACAAGCTCATTATTTTTAACATAAAATAAATCTATTCCCTCCACCTGGAATTGGAAAGCCTCCCACTCATGCTTTGAGAACAAAATATGACAGGGAGGGAAGAAAAAAGCTGATGTATTACACTTTTCTCAGTCCAAACTGAAAGCCTACATGCCCTAATGGCATTTTGGTTTCCGAATGAGTTCTTTGAATAATATTCCCTTCCCCTTTTTCCATTAGAATATCCAGAAATTAATAATTTAGTCTAGTTATACTGTAGGCCACATGAGTGGTAACTTCTGAATAAAACAATAACCATTCATACCCACACTTAAATTGCTGGAAGGCTTTTGAAGCTCAGTGCCAAATAACTCACCCATCTCAAGTATTTGGAGTATCTGGGACTTCAGAAAAGCAGCTGCAGCCCAGTCAGCATTAAGTTCAGTTTAGGAGTTTGGGTTTAATTTGTTTCATTGACTTGTGTGAGACTTTATACCCACAGGGAAAGGGATGCTCAGGGAAAGAACACGGCCATGGCTTCTACAGCTCAGTGGAGCTGCCCTGGGACTTCTCCTATTGCCAGGTCACACAAACAGTCCCTGGGCTCTGATCCTCTGTCAGCCTTTCAGATCTACTGCCAGGATGTTCCTGTCAGCAACAGAGTATCCCAACAGGATCACCATGTCTGGGAATTCTGCATTTAACAGATTCATCCAAGTCTGTGCCAGGATCCAACATTTACAGGGGTCCTTGCTATGTCTTGCAATCAGGATAATACAGTAAATGAAAGGGAAAAAAAAAAAAAAAGGGAAAGAAAGACCAAATATTTCTGTAGGGCACATCAGTGTAGAATACTCAAGCCCTTTATTGGTGATGCATATATTGCCAGGTCAATTCCCTACGAGCTGGGGCTCAAAGGTTGCAAACTGCTGTGTTTTACTACACAGGGGCACAAGGACAATTGTAGAGGCTCGACCCGTGCACCCTGGAGGGTTTAACTCTCAGTGGTGAAGGTTTAACTCTCAGTGGTGAAGGTTTAACCCTCAGTGGTGAAGGTTTAACACCTCAGCAGTGTCCCAGGAGCCAGGGAAATCTGCTCAGCCTCGATGGCCTCACCCCTGCTGGCAGCTTCCCTCTGCTGTCGCCTCCGGTCCTCTGGCTTGATGTTAATTAAATTCTCCACTTTAGCACGCAGGCTTGGAATACAGGCAGGCTTGGTGACTGTAATTCCAGACTCCAACTGTGACATTAGCACCGAGACATGCACAGAGCACATCCAGAATTTAAAAAAGAAGCTTCCCCCTCATTTAAATGATGAGATGAGAAGGATTCAGCCTCCTCAGACATGAGTTTACCAGAAGTAGGGGCTGATGGCACCGAGAAGGAGTCTGTTACATGCCTGTTACATGCTTTCAGCTTCTCAAAAGCATTTCTGCAGTTTTGCCACTTATTTCCATTATTCTCTTCCTACTTATTCCCAAAGCCAATTAAAATGCAAACAGGAGATTTTAAAGGCTTCAGTTTGATAACAGGCAGCAAGACAAGCGAGGCATGGGACAGCACTGAAATATGGCTTTCTAATGCAAGCATATTAATAGAAATAATTGGATTCCTAAAGGCTCACAATTGAAAGCATCACCTCTTATTGTCCATTAAACCAATTGACATCCTGCATTTGTTATTGCAGAAGTGTGATTCTGATTTCATGGAGAGTGCTAAACACACTCAGTTTGCTCTAATGAAAGCTGTGGAGTTTTCTTCTGAAATACATCTGAGCCTCATAGCATGCAGGAGATCTGATGGATTCCACAGTAAATGCTGCCCTTGGAGAACTCTCAGTTTTGTCTTTAGGGAGGCCAGAGTTTCATACCAAACACATAATGTGTTATTAAGCTTTTAGTAGATAAAATGAAAGAGTTAAAGAATTTAATCTCAACTTTTCAAAAGAGCCTATGGGAAGAAGATGCTGGAACTTGTCACAATTTCAGTGGGAAGCTTCACATTGAGCATCCTCAGGTAACCCTTGCCTTACCCTACAGTTGATTTCTGAATTTAGCATCATCTGTTCATCATCTTCCAGTTTATATGTTCAATTCAAATTGTTTTCCCTGGCTATGGCTGCTATCAGGTGATACAGACAATATAACCTTTAAGGCCATCCAACAAGGTAGTGCCCATCCACCTTACACTCCCTGTTCCTGCCCCTTCTCTTACACCACATCCATGCTCAGGGAGCAAAAGCAAAGGAACATAAGCACCCCCCACACACCTTTTTTTTTGTAGGGCTAGTTTTCTGTAGAATTAGCTCCCTGAACTTCATTGAGATGTCAGCTGAGAGCAGAGACAGCTCGAGGAGGCAGAGGGGAAACACCACAAGGCCCCAAGGGAGCAGAGGAAACAGGAGGGCAGAATCACCTCCTGCAGTTACAATTAGCCACTAAACTTGACTTTCTTGTCAGACCATGCTGCCAATGGCTGCACAGGGTTAAGCTTTCCCCCACCTCTGATGGTACAATTTCCAGTTTATTTATCCCAGCAGCAAGCATGCTGCCAACACAAGTATTGGTTCTGCTTTCCTGCCCACTCCCAGGAACATGTTGCTGCTCCTCTCCTTTCTGCCAGCTCAAACATGCCTGTGACTGTGCTGAGAGCTGAACTGGGAAACAAATACAGCTGAAAAGTAACTTCCATTTCTCACAGTGGGATCCATTTCTCTGAAGTGGCTCCCTGGTCTGGTTCCCAAAGCAGATACACTCCACCCCTGGCAGGAACAGGGATGGGGAGAGCAGTGTCTGTCCCTCGGAGCAGCACTGTGAACTTCTGCCAGAGCTGTCCATGGAGCTCCAGCTGGGATCCTAGAGCTGAAAGCTGACCCTTCCAAACTGGGAAAGGAAAAGCAGCCTTCTAACTTTGCTCACAGCACACAGCACAACATACATCCAGCCCAGGGAATACCCTGGGAATGAAGCTCCACCGATGAGAAATTAGAATTATGCACCAGTCATGTATGGTTATAGATCCAACTCCAAATTTAAAAACACAAATTAATATTAAAAAGATACATACATTATTATACTTATTAATTTTCTATTGCTTATTCCAACATGAATATTTCCATATCTATAGCATGAGAGATGATCATTCTTTTAAGTCTTCCTACAAGTAAGGTATCAGTTTTCTTTTCAGCTCCTTCAGATAGCACCTTCTAGAGAAAGGTTCAAGTGCCATGTTTTTACTACCACTAAATGCAGAATAAGTCATTCTTCTAGTTGATATTATGATAACTATGTCACAAAGAGAAGTAAGAGCAAAAATGTACCTCTGTTTCTTCTTTAATGGTTCAAAAAGAAAACAAAAAATACCATTTTTGTTGTATTTCCTGGAATAACTGTCTGGAGAAGTTGAAGAGCACTTAACATACACCTCATGGTCTTGAACATTAATAACTTCAACAAAGGGCTGATAGTGAAATTGTTTTCACCTTAAGGTAAAAACACAAAAAGCTATGTAGAGGATTTAGGATTTACCCAACAGAAAACTAAGTATCTCAACTGAAAATTTAAATTACTTTTTTTTAAGTGAATGAAGGGAGAAAATAGTGACAGAGTTCAGTTCTATCCTCAGTTCTGTATCTTTTAATTCATATACTTAAACCTATTGCATTGAGTGTTTTACACTCAAACATAGAGAAAATAATGAAATGTAAAGGTTAAAAGACAGAAATCAGCACCAAAAATGATCAGCCCTCAAACTGTGAGCTGGGAAAAATGCAGAGACCAAGTTCAGCATCATAATCCCTCTGCTCTGGGCCACTCCTGTCAGGATCTAAATGCAGCCTGAGCATCTCACTTCCTTCACTGAAGTGGCATCTTTAGAGAAAAAGCATCTTTAAAAATTCTACTAATTCCAGGCCACAAACAGGAAAATGTCTTAATTGTAATTTTACAACAGAATTTTATGTCAGTGCGTATTTTTTTTAGATGCCTTAAACTGCTAATTTTCACAAATTAACAAGCCTGAGTCTCTTTTAATAGTAAACATAATTTTGCATTTCTTGCTTGTAATGCTTGGCTTTAGCATAATTACAGTATGTTCCTTGTTTTCAGCCACATAAGGATCTCCCTCACTGCTCTCTCCCCAGCCACGCTCTGCTCAACAGAGTTTTGTATCAGCAGAGGCACAAAATGAACCTGCAAAACTGACTCAGAGATTTGCTGTGTGCAGAACACTTGCACATGTATATGCAAACTCACATTTGCATGCTCCAAATGCCTGCTGCTGCCTGCAAACATGGTTTATTTTGGCATGCTATGGCTGTACATGCAAATTCCCTTCTTCCAGCATCAATTACCTACTCCCCCACAATCAATATGTCCTCTTTCCTAAAACAATCCATTTCAGACCCTGTATTACTTTGCTTTCCTGTAAGCCAATAAACACCGCCACGTCCCCCTATAGAAATGTCTTTGCCCAATTATTTTTAAGGATTCTGTTGATTCTGTGCTGGTCCCTGTTTTCTTTCCCAAATCTTCAGTTCTCTCTCCTTTTGCCCAGACCCTGCTTTTGCTATCTCCATGGAGAGAAAGAGCAGCAGCTCTACCTGTTCTGCTCCTGTTTCTCACCTATCTGACACAGAGGCACCTACTGCTTCCTTTGCTAAAGAAACAGCATCCCCAAAAGGTTTCCAAAGGATTCAGTAGGATCCAGGTAAAGGACTGTGACTAGGATTTGACAGGCTAAATTTACTTTAAATTTTCCCCCATGTATACAGCCTATTTTCCTAATTTAATGTTTTACAGCTATCTTTAATGTGCAAATACTTTCCACAGTGAATATGCAATATATGAAAAAACAATCAGAAACTCTCACTCTGAAGTTGGGCTATTTATTTCCTTCCCAAAAACTCAGCTGAGTGAAGTCAGGTTAATTGCCTCTAAGTCACTATGAATAATGCTGCAGAGCCTTGCACTGACAGTCACACCATTCTTCTGCTGGTTGTGTATCCCAGAGCTATTTCAATGGATAACTGTAATTAATTTTGGCTTCTAGATCTGCATGTAAAGATAAAAGCTGGTAGCAAACTTCCTTTAGTCTGCCTCTGGTTTTCCTCAACTTTCTACCCGGTGGGGGTAATTTTGGACATATTACATACTCCAAAATAAAGGAAATCTTTGCTGCCCTTATTGTATTCCCTGCACGTTGCCATCATTCATGGAGGCAGCAGCCATCCATTGGCTCATTAGGTTGAACTAATCTTGCTATCTGATATTCTTTTCAGCAATCAATCTGTTGATTACAGCCAGTTTAAATTGTAGCCATAAACAGGATTCTGAGATTTTTCAAAGGACAATGGAATCTGAATTAATTAGCATCCAGCAGAGGAAAACCAAAATCCTCCTAGAAATAGAGCTGAGAAACCTCAGAGCCCACAAGGACACTGTTTATGGAGCAGTGGATGAGCTCTCACACACTTGCAGAGCAGGAGAGCGTGGCATCCTCTGCTCCCAGACACCTCTCAGGCTATGGAGCAGCTAATTCCCACACAGGAATTTATTAATTACACCTTGAAACTCCACCAAGTTAGCCTGTTATTGATGCCAGCACTCAGACTGTACTCATGCATAACTCATCTTTACAACCTGCAGGCATGAAGATTTGAAGCTTCTGTCAGAGGTAATTCCAGGTTACACTTACTAGGCTATCACACACACCTCACAGAGCCAAAATCTCTCCCAGTCTGACATTTACATAGATAAACAGGGGAAATTCATATGAAGAGGGGAGAAAAAAATATACCTGTTTTCTTCAAACTATCTTTACAGTATGTTCTATAGTTGACAGCATAGCAAGACAGGAGGTATAGGTTGGATATTGGGAAGGAATTCTTCTCTGTGAGGGAGGTGAAGCCCTGGCACAGGGTGCCCAGAGAAGCTGTGGCTCCCCTATCCCTGGAGGTGGCCAAGGCCAGGGCTTGGAGCAGCCTGGGGTAGTGGAAGGAGTCCCTGCCCATGGCAGAAGGTGGAGCTGGATGATCTTTAAGGTCCCTTCCAATCCAACCCCTCCTGTGATTCTATGATTGACTAGTTCTCACAACGGGAATGCTTTTCAAAGAATGCTAATATACATTGTCTTTGAAAAGAAGGTAAAACCCCCATAAGATATTATTTACATGGCTGGCATTTAAAGAAATAACAATAACAATCTCACTTTTATGGACAACAGTAACATTTGCAGTCCAAGAAACCATAAATGTCCTGTAACAGATAATGATCGCCTCACTGACATGACAAATAAGAGGCATTTAGTTTTTAATGGCTTTCGTAATTTCTCTTTTCCTTATGAGAGCACCACTCTGTGTAAATGTAAGACTAAAATGCATTTTAGTCTTCAGTACTTGGAAGCAAGTTCACCCATTATTATTCTACATTAGTCATCAAATTGACAAATGAAACTAAAGACCTACTGGCCAGATGCAAATGCTGCTTGCTAATCTTGATCCATCACACACAGCAGCCATGGGATGTCATTCCCCACGAAGGAGGATGAATCAGGAGAGCTGCTCAGTGAGGGAAGGTGCAGAGATAAACCAGGTGCATTCATTACCTGGAGCAAGTTCTGGTTGCCTTCTGAGAACATTTAGTTACAGTGAAAAACCCCAATCAAAGCAGCCCAAGTGCAGGATAAGCCCTGTCAGAAGTGCAGGGTTCCCCAGTCAGAAGGTGCTGGCACTGGCCTTGGCTCTGTGTCTGTCTTTGCCCTTCACCAGCCACATGTGAATAGTCTGGAGAAGTCAACATGAATTTTGATGCTTTATTCAGGATCCAGGCCAGGAAATCTTATTTCTCATTTCCATCATGTGGACATAAGATGATATCCTCAAATTCAGGCATCCATAAAATAATTAACTTCTTTCTCTTCAAGTAAGCATCAGGTGAAAGTAGTGAGATGTGTTAAGGGTTTGCTAATTGATGATATATTGCCTTAAATTAATTTTCTACTATTAATGTTACTTAATGGAATTTCATATTTCTTATTTGAAAAATGAGGGTCAAAGGAAGCAATGATGAGAGACAATTACAATTACCACTTAGGACCATTAATATGTAAATATATGTGTAAGTTAAGATTGTTAATTAAAGTTTCATAATTGCTGGGTATTTTTGAAGTTAGAGCCTAATAGGTTCTGCCATTATTCGTGTCTGCTTTATGCATACAATGTCAATGATTCTTACTCTTAACATACCATGGATAACAGCATGGCATTTATTTTATTAACTGATATGGCCATTAATATCTCATTATGCCATTCAAATATTTTATTCCTTTCTAAAAATACAACTGGTTAAAAAATTATATCCCTTATACACCTTCATGCATCAGCTCATCAGTCAACCCCAAGAATATCCAGTGGGTAGATCTCTCCATAATCATTCAGTGAGTTTTTTCCTACCCTTCTTTAGAGCATCTGATGTTACCAACTTTAAAGCAGAGATATTTTTAAAAGGTCAAGATAGAGAATAGACTTGATCCAAGGATATCCAGCTATAACAATCCAAAAGTCAAGAGAACTCTTATCAAATGTCAAGAGAAATTTTGAGAAATCATTTCTGCAATATTTCTCATTTATGCCATGTGTGTACAAGAGAAATATTTTAATCAACTCTAATTCAATAATATTTCACAAATTTCATCTTATTTCAAACAAGTAAAGTATAAACAATGAGAATTTCCTCAGCTATGGCTTTATTTTTTCATGAATTTTACACTGTTACCTAAAACTTTGAAGGCAACACTGACCTTCAAAAAATATTATCCTGAGTTATGCCCTGTATTAGACAGACCATGAAAATAAAATCAGAAATAAAACACTGCAGCCCACTTATAATCCCAATGCATTATTCACTTTAATTTAAAATAAAGTATGTATTCTCAGAAGAATGCCATGCATCCTTCTCACAGAAGTGTGAAAAAATGATGATGGCTGTAGGAATTTTTTTATATAATATTTTAAGAAATCTTTGAAAATACCTTTTTTTTTCTTAAGGTATATATCTAGTGTAAATATTCAATGTCTCACAGTAAAAGAAAAGTTTTCTGTTTCCAAAAATGCAAGGAATTTTCAGTTCTAAGCACATTTGCTAAGATATAACCAAACTAAAATCATTAAGATTTTCCTTCTCCTTGCCTTGCATGATTTTAATTAATGCTTGGTTTAAACTAATGCTTGATAGCTTTAGGAAGGCATCAAATAAAATCAAACACTATCATCAGATGAAACAATTTTCTTTGGCATGTCTAAAGTCTAAAACTGTCTTCAAGTACATCCTAAGCATAAATAACTGTGTTGATAAATTGTTGGAACAGCCTAAAAAGAAGCTGCTTTTATTTCTGTATTCTCTGTTCTGCTGCAAATGGAAGAAATGCTTTGGGCCCATGAAGAAGCACCTCCCTCTCCAATATGCCCTTTACTCTGTAATAAGTATGATGTGGCCTTTCTGTAGACAATTCACTCATGTCACTACAGAAGATATAAAAAATAAATCAAGCCAACTATCTGAGCCATCTGTAATAAAGTTTTAACTACTGATCTCAGAGATATTTTCCCCATAAATTGACTCACTGTACAATTGAGATTGCTCCAAGCCTTTAAGGTCTTATCTGCCAACTGTTTGGAAATAGAGACGATAAATCCCCACAGTTGATAGAGCCAAGCAGTTAAAAAGTGTTTTAGACAGTATCTTCAAAGGTCTTGACAGAGAATCCCATAATACTCTACATTTCTTTAGCTGTGATCTATCCTTAAATACAAACCTCTTCTTTAATCCATGCTTTGGACTGCTAGAATCAGTGAATGGGTTGGGAAAGGTATTTTGTTACAGCTAAAAGAATGAAGAAGCTGAAGAATGCTATGCCCAAATGCCTACAGAGATATGGAGAAATCTGTGTAAAATCCCAGAATCCCAGACTCAGTAAGGTTGGAAAAGCCCTCTGAGGTCATGGAGCCCAATGTGTGACTGATCCCCACCTCAGAGCACTGAGTGCCACATCCAGGAGATCCTTGAGCACCACCAGGGATGGGCACTCCAACATTTCCTTGGCAGCCCCTTCCACTGCCTGACAACCCAATCTGGGAAGAAACTCTTACTTACCTAAAACACAGCTAGCCACTGTTTGCAACAAAGAGAATAAAAATTGGGTTAAAAGTTCACTTACAAGTGACACAAAATTCTAGTTTTACCTTGGCAATGAAGGCTAGAAGTTCATGGAAAGTTTCCACTAGGGAATGCTGAGGTGGAAAGCCCAAAGAGTACAGGAAGTTTTGGTGGTCAGAATGGAATTAACTACCTGGGAAGAGAGAAGTACTCTTCCAAGCATCTGAACCACTAAAGTTGGTTGGGAAGTCACTGTTGGAAGTGAGATGAATTCACAAATTTTGGTTCCACAGAAGCTGACAATGAGAAAACCCACCCTCATTCTAAATCTGTAATTTAAAACTTGCAATCAAATCCAGATTTCTTTGAAGGGGCTAATTTAATTTGCTCCTATTTTGACTTGACCTAATTTTATTTTTTATTTGCCGTGTCACTGTAGTTTATGTAAAGAATTTACACTTTGATAATTAAATCAAAAGTTAGAACTCTTTAGAGATTTTTTTTTTTGTTCTGAGAATTCTAAAGCAATTTTATTGAAGTTCAATAGAGTAGGAAGAAGATTAGGCTACCAAATGAAAGAAATGTAAATGATCTTCAAAAGCTGGCCTCCCTCCATCTTATCTTTGAGAGTGGATAAATCCACTTTGATACCAGGATTTAATAAAAAGATCAAAAAAGTCCACATGCTTATATCTGACATTATTCAGGCAATATTGTTGTTGAAGTAATTTTAAGGATGGAACTTCAGCCAGGGAATGTACAGCATTAGCTCTACATTTGCAGAACTCCTGGGACTGGGGGACACAGAGAAACACAAAGTTTGGAGCTCCTGAATTCCTCTTTCTCTTTTAAAAGTAAGTTTTACAATAAAAGAAGTTTACACCCTGCAAACAGCCTTATGATCAATTAGATATAAATAAAAAATAACCTATACCTTAGGTTTGACAAGATATGGTCTGAGGGTCTCCAGATGAAAATAAAGAAGTGGGAGGAGAAAGATAAACAGGAGACAAGACTTTGAGCCACTCTGAGTATGTGCACATGCCTTGCAACTGTTTGTATTCATCATGAAATCAGAAGAGAACAAACTCTTTTAATTTTAATGCTCAGTCCAGCATTTGTCTTGCAAATGTTCTATGAGACCACACTGAAAACATTAATTCTATAGTTTCTTATAAAGGAAAGAGAGACAACAAACAGGAAGAGCATTCTTGAATGATAAAATGTCTGAGGGATCAGGTGGGAATTCTTCACATAAGGTGTATTCTTCTTTAGGGAACAGGTGTAGATGGGCTTATATAAGTGGAATTGGAAGCTCCACAGATAGCTGCTTTCTTTTCTATATGATTTTTCAGACTTGCCAGGGCATTTAGGACCACTCTGCTTAATTATTCTTAACATTTTGTCCATTTCATATGCTCACAATATAATGGCCAAATATAAAAATAATTTAAGCAAATTGCAGTTTAAATCTCAACAGAAACAATACATTTTATTCCAACAAAACCCTTAAAGAGGGAACTGCCTATATTATGAATGTTAGCCCATCTGTTCACATTAGCTCCTTTGGAAGTATTTGTTTTGCATAGAAATACCCAAACTGATTATGTATGTGGCAGTAGATGGGCTGAGCTGTGTTCACTGCTTTTAAATCACTGAGCATATGAAGGTGTTTTTACTTTTGTTGGGCCAGGACTACAGAAGACACAAAATGAATCCCAGACTAGAGCACCTCCTCTGTGAAATCAGGCTGAGAAATTTGAGGCTATTCAGAAGAGAAGGTTGTGTGAAGACTCAGAGCCCCTTTCAGTATCTGAAGGGGCTACAGGGAAGCTGGAGAAGGACTCTGTCAGCAACTGGAGTCACAGGACAAGGAGAGAAGGGTTCAAACTGACAGAGGGTAGGTTTAGATTCCATATTAGCAAGAAATTCTTCTCTGTGAGGGTGGGGAGGCCCTGGCACAGGGTGCCCAGAGAAGCTGTGGCTGCCCCATCCCTGGCAGTGTCCAAGGCCAGCTTGGACAGGGCTTGGAGCAACTTGGGATAGTGGGAGGTGTCCCTGCCCATGGCAGGGGTGGAATGAGATGAGCTGTAAGGTCCCAACCCAAACCAGTCTGTGATTCAGTGATTCTGTGTTCATCTCCTGGGGAGGCTGTACCCACCAGCATGTTTCCATGGTGATGGCCATGCTGTACTGGGGTTCAGTTCTCCTCTCCTCCACCAGTGGCAAGAGAAGCACAAATCAGATCACACAAGAGAGGAGCCCAGTGCAGGACACTGTGAATTCATTCACTCATGGTACAATAGTGCCCCACAGCACAGGTGACAGAACCACACAAGCAATTTGACCAAGAACATGGCATCTACCATTTCCCAGGGGCAGGATCCTAATGGCCACTCTGCCACATTTTTACATAAAGAGCAGCCCCACACACCCATGGGTTAATTTCTAGAAATAAAATTTCTGGAAATAAAACCTCCTCATCCAGCCTTTAGTACATCATTCCAAAGAGCCCAAACAGACTGTGAAGATGGATGTTAAGAGCAAAACTGTGCAGAGCCACAGGACCATAATCCACATGTACTTGTACACAAGGTAGATGTCAGCTCTGTGTTATAGCTGTGATTGTGCTCTCAGCTATGGAGCAACCCAGTCTGTGTTGTTTTGGATTCACTGAATTATTCATTCACCTCAGTACTACTCAAACTTATAATAGCAGAGAACATCAGGACAAATCACAGAAGTGAACATCAAATGTAAGAACAGAAGAGCTTTTATAGCAGCAAAAGGAAAGTAAAAACAGAAAACAAATGAGCATGGAATTAAAAGGAATTATTATAAAATATGTACCAGAGCCCTGGTTAGTGTAAGAGTTTGAAGCAGGCAGCCCCAGGAGCCCTCAGGCCAGCAGCAGGCACATGCAGAGATTTAAACTCTCAAGGCTCTCAGTGAAGCTGTGTTTGGAAAACTTCACAGAGCTGGGAGGAGTGAGCTAACCAAGCACTGCCTGACAGAGCAGCCTGCTGCAGGTTCAGACTGTGTCCTCCCAGCTGGGTGCCCTGCAGGGTGACAGGAGATGCCCTACACAGACAGCACAGTGGATTACAGAACAGCCACCCAGAGCATGCTGCAGCTCCACAGAAGTCAAGAAGGGAAGGTCACAGGCTCACACTTCCCTTCAAAGGACCAACACTGAAATTCAAGACATCCTCCACCTTGGCCTATGAAGCCCAAGGCTGCCACAGAGAACCTGCTGCACAAGGTGCACAATGCCATGAGGATGCTGGGCACTTCCAGCAAACACTGCTGGCCTTCTCTCCAAACACCATGTGTATCTACCAGGTTAGGCTGTGGGCAATATTTCAGGAGAGCACTTTTTTTTCTTTAGCTGAGGGGTTCTGAATGAGATGATGCTTAATAATTTCTTTGGGCTTGGTTCTTCTTACTGATTTGCTTTCCCATTTCCTTTCCCTGTGATTTTCTCTGATGCCAGGGAAAAAGTGTTCATTACACTCAATAACCTTGTGTTTACTATGCCTGCAATATCCCATCAAGCATCTGAGTTGTCTCTAATTTACTCAAATAAATGTATTAATTAAGAAATAAAAATTAACAGAACATTACATCAATCACAATACCTGCATCATAAGGCTCAGCAATCCCAGATTCAACCATTCCACATCAGATGCAGGAGCTGAAACAGGAAGGCTGTGAGTTTCTCAGGCCAGGTTGTTCTCTCATTCCTGGCATTTGGAGCTGCTCAGGGAAGAAGGTGGAGGAGCCTCCTCAGCCAGAGTGCTGAGTGAAGCCAGCACTGGCACAGATCTACCCTGCTTGGGGTCTGACTCAGAATTCATGCTTAAATGAAGCCCATTATTTTGCTGGTCCATCAGCCAATGACTCTTAATTGTGCCAGAGCCTAAACTTAGCTTGCAAGCACAGCTAGAATACTAATCATTAATTTCAGTCATTTACAGATGCCTGTTATGCTACCAGGTACATTCCAAATGCCACTCAGGATGACTGGCTAGGGCATGGGATTGAAGGAAAAAGAATACACAATAGAAAATAAAATCCCTCAATACAGGACATAGAATGGAGAGGGCTAATTCCACTGAGGTAAGGAAAGATGTGTTTGGACAAACACACATAATTGTGTACCAGAGTTTTAAGGAGACAGCTGGGACTGCAGTCTGGAACACAGAAAGGGATGATGCTGAATAAAAGGCTGTAATCAACTACTACTACAGTTCTGGCAAGGAACCCAGGGAAGGCAATGGATTTTAACAAACTATGTTTTAAGTTCCTCTTTTTTTCATGGACTACAGAGTAAAATTCTCAAATTCAGTGAACCTTGCACTCCCAGGACAGTGTTAACAATTTGACTCCTAATTTTAATATCTAACTTCAGATGCAGATCAGCTGAGCAACCAAAACACTTTCTATTGTATAGAGAGATGTCTTTGAAGGAAGTGTTAACTCATTCCTTTAGTGGGAATAGTCATCCATTCCTTTGAAGATGAGGTCATGCAAAGTAAGCCAGGTGACCCATGTAACAATAGTTTAAATCCCTCTCCTCTGTGATGGACTCCAAAGGCACCTGTGCATTATTGCAACCAGCCCCAAGCAGATGCAATCCCACGAGGCAGAGCAGTGCAGAGAGCTGACTGTTTTTGTAACTCCTGAGACACAGCCTGGACAGGCTGGCTTGGCTTCTTCAACAGGAAACACAAATCCAAAATCTTAGGATGAGGTGATTAAATATTTGCCAGAAGCAGAAAGTATTCAAACAGGAGTTTAATAAAACATTAAATATGGAATTAATTGAAATTGCTCCTGAAGCAACTGCTTAACCTGGTCCAAGGAGAAGAGGAATGGAAGGTGGCAAATGTGACAGCAGCTTCTGAAAAGAGCCTGAGAACTGAGAACCTGCCAGCTGGTACCTGGGATTTATTTACAGGTCCAATAAACTCAGCTGTGTAATAAGGAACAGATTGAGCTGATGCATGGGGAAATGCAATACCACAGTGGGGAGTTATCATAGCTTTTACAGCACAAAGCACTGATCAGAAATTGGCTCTTTGATGGTGCCAAGAAGCACAGGCGTAAGGGTGACCTGGCTGACATAAGACACTTGAACTCCCAACAATTTTGATGACCAAAGTTGGAGAGGGGGAAAAATGGAATTTTTTCAATAGGACATAGTGAGAAAAATACAGATTACCAGAAGAATGTGGCATTTATTCTGGCGCCTGGGCTAGTCAGCACATCAAAAACTTCTTTTTCTTAAAGGATGTGAAGGTGAACACTGAGGATACAAAGTGATTCATGTTTTTCAAGACAACAGCACATTTCACAGAATGATTGAAGAATCTCAAGATGCTGGATTAAATAATAAAAAGGCAGATGAAATTGAATTCTGATTATACATTAAATGATTCAAGTAAAGAAAAATATTCTTAATTATACAAATCCAATGACAGACAGTAAACTAGCCTTTGTCATTCAGGACAGAGGTCTCCCAGCCACCATGGATACTTGTTTGAAAACATCACCTTGTTATAATGTCAAGATTTAAGACTGGGGGGAAAAACACAAAAGCTAGAAAAGAAACTCAAAAAACTTATTAGGCCTCTATTTAAAACCCTGATTTAAATACATCTTGAAAACATCAGACTCATCCCTCTTCTCCATTTTTAAAAGAAGTACCCAAAATTAGATTTACAGAAGGGCAACAAATGAAGAAGGAGGAGGAATGGCTCATGTATTCAGGAGATTAAATAGACACAGACCCTTCAGCTCTGCAAAGAGAGCAGGGAAGATGTGCCAGCAGGAACAGGTTGAACAAGGAACAATTATTCAATAATTCCTACAGTTTGAGAATCAGAATTTATTATTAAGAGATTTAAAGCACAGGCAGGGAGGTACTTCTGCATGGCTATGGGATCTGCTGGACATACAAAGAAATGCCAAACCAGAAGTTTAACAGAGGAGAGATCCATGAACATTGAAGTGCATGAGGACCCAGCTCAGGGAGCCCTGATGCACAGGAGAGGGCCAGGAAAACCACAGCATTTCCTCACTCTGGGTTTATCTGTTTGCCCTCCTCATCACCTCCTGCCCAGTGCCAGAGCTGGGACACTGCCACAACAGACCAGAAACTCTGCTTTTCTTTCTCTTCTGCCTTTGCAGGCAGGCTGTGGGAAAGGCAAGCACTGAGAGCTCTCAGTGCATACAGGCTCAGAGATAGAGATGGATAGAATGTTTTACCTAAGACCTTGGAGAAAGCTTGGAGAATTAGGACAGTGAAAATAAAACAGACATAAAACAAGAAGATAAGTTTGTAGTTTAAGTAGAAATGTGTTTAAAGCAAACAGAAATATGCATTATGTAAGCAAAGCAGTATGTTAAGTAATACAGCAAAAGATTTTAAAGTTTAGCAAGAACCTGTTCCAAAGTTAGTTAGAAGTTTAAGATGTATCAATGTAAGTTTGTGAAGTGTTATGTGATTGGTTTAAAATGACACACTGTGGCAAAGCCACAAAAAGTAAAACAATTGTTAATTAGTGTAAAAAGATGCTAGCAAGTTTTGTAGAACTACGTGACTGGCTAAAAACCTAACATAAGGCATTGTAACAGGGAATTAGCCAGCTTCTGATATTATGGCATTGGATGTAACACCTTTAATGTCTCATCATTCTATGATGCCATGAGGCAATAAACCATCTTCAAAAACTCTCTCAGTTGTCCTGTCTCTTGTAATTTTAACCTCCTGATAGCAGGTCACTGAGGTACTGCACACATATTCACTTGCAATATAAAATGTCAAAGGAGGAAATGATGTTTGACATAAACCCAACATTAAAGAATTCACTGTCATCATGACCTCTTTGGTGTTCTAGAAGGAGGGAAAAAAGGATTAAGATACTTCCTTTTTCCACTCAATTTAGCTTAGGAATACTGAAAGTAAGTAGATTTTACCCTGCTCCCCAAGAGCATGTGATACTCAGAGAGATAACAGCTCTACATAAAATGTATTTTCACGAGTTGAAAAACAGGCAAAGAAATAAAGGAAGTTCATTCCAGAGGAAAAAAAAACCCAAACAAACAGCTCAAATATGCAAGTCAGGCATTGGATGCTGTGTATAGAACTTCTTTCCTTGCTTATTTTCCCATTCATCATTATGTATAATATTTTGCCACAGAAAAAGAAAGCAAAATAAAATACTTTATTTAGTTGCCCAGAAGTTTCAATACAAAAACTCTTTCTGCCCAGGAAATGACCATGGGCTTGCTGGTGGGAGCCTTTACAAAAGGACAGGCAATATTTACGAGCAGTTTGAAGGTTTCCTAGTGAATATCCATCTGGACAAAGTGGATATGCAGGCTTTGCACTCTCTTCCTCTCTCTCTCATTCCTAGGTCAGTTATCTAATCACAGAACTACATCCAATTTTCTCTGAGGAATAGCTCTGCATAAGTGTAAGTTAAATGCCTCAAAGGCATCTAAATCAGGATTTTCTTAGTAGTGGAACAGCCTTAAAAACAAATTAAAATCATGCTTGCATGACAAAGGGGATTTTGTCTCAGGTTTTGAATCCCTTTCAAGGAAATGAGTTCACTTTGGCTTGACAAAAGGAGGCTGCACACCCTGTGGTGGGAGCAATTGGTGGCTTTTTTCACTTTTCAGCAAAGATGCTGCCAGGCAACTGCAGAGATGCCCTGAACTTTGTCTCACTCACCTTTCTCCACCTGCCCCTTGAAATGCAAGCAGGACTCCCAGACTGGCCCATAAAAAATAACAAGCACTGCTAGGACATCTGTATGGAGATTATATTGTTAATCAATATAATTTGCATAGCCCCATGGATCACTTGTTATTGATGATTATGCACTTTAGCTCCTGTGACAATTTGTCAATAAAATAAAAATAAAAAAAGGCTAAGGACAGCATACTTTTAATTCAAAGATGATATCTTTCTTGAAAAGAGGTGCCACTTTCCAAGCTCTGAAAAGATCTAGCTCATTAATATATTCCATTTACCAAGTGGAGGAGCTATTCAAGGAATCAAAGCCTTCTTGGTAATCACAATACAGGTATCTGAAGGTGAATAATTTTCTTTTAGACTATGGTTACTTTTAAAATGAATGGTTACTTTTTAAAAAATGAATACTGTAAAAAGAGGAAGTCTGCTAAAAAGGTAAATTTTGAGTTACTGAAAGTGTGTTATTCAAACTCAACATAGATTGGCATAGTTTTTACCCCCACAAAGGAGAGAGAAAAATGCTGGTTATGGACAGTTTTAAATATTTCTCTTTTTTTAGGGAACTGCCATTTCATCTCCAAGTTTTAATCCAAAATATTAAATACTTTGCTTTTTAAGAGGGAAAAGAAGAATGAGTAAACAGACTAAATTCCCTAAATTACCCTTAAGTTTGAAACAGCATATTTGAGTTACTTAGGCAGTGACAAGTACTACTTTTTTCTCCAAAGCATCCCAACCCCTATGGACCCTTTCTCTTCTCTCAGTTTGCTTCCCTTAAACAAAACTGCCCAGTTCTTTGTTTTCCTAAGTGGGTTTTCTCCACTCCTAGCACAAGTCTGAGTCAGCCCACAAAGCTCCCAGCTAACTAATGACTCTTGATTACTGATGAACTTCTGTTTAATTCCAGCAGTGCCAAAGATGAAAATGGCTGTCCCCTTGCAGATTCTCCAGTCCTTGGCAGAGAATGCCATGGCCATTCCACCTTCCATATTTAACATGTAGAAAGGACACACAAATACTAAACCAATATTTCAAAAATCCCTTTCTTTTATTACAGGATATAAATGCTGAATGCAGTATTGATCCACTCTCCATACAGATGCTGTACTCAAAACACAGGGCCTAGAGAGCTGTCGATATTTAAGAGGAGCTTTCATGGAAGAAAGGCTGGGATGACTTTCAGAGGTCCTTTGTCCCTGACTGTCTGCAGGAGTAAGTTAATCAGGAGATGAAGCTCTTGTATCTAAGCCAGGCTTGGGATGGAGCTGTGCAGTCTGAGTGAAAGTAAGGAGTTCTGTTCTATCACTGTAAATACATTCAATGTGAGAAGGTGCTAATTGCAGCAGTCTGTGAGCTGGAATTAATATAAACAATAAATATAAAATAGAATCCGTGAACCTGGTAAAGTTACAAAGGCAGTAAATGCTAGAGATGAGATGTTGAATATATTATTATTTTAAGACTTGTGCCTAGTTAAAATGAGATTAGGAAAAAACCCAACCTCTTGCAAGCCATTTTAATTCAGTTTGTGGATAGCTGCTGGAGAATCAAAATTTTGATCAGTTATGTCCCACTTGGGATGCATAAAGCTCCAGTTTTCAGCTTCTGTTAGTTTAATACAAGGATGGCAAAAATCATGTGGACATTCCCTTCATTTACTCTTGGAACAAACAATTTGCTCATCACCATGTTTTGGCTGTCTGCCTGAACTGCTGAAACTGTTGCTTCTCCTTGAAGAATAACATTTAACCAGTCAGATAATAACCCAGTCAACCTGAGGTCCTCAAAAACACCCCTATCAGGTCAATATATAGCCCTAATGAGGAACAACCCTGGCTTCCAGAACACTGTTTTTACGTAGGAAATCTGCAGGCAAAGGAGATGGGGATATTCAGGACTAGAGCCTGTACTTGAAAAAGGCTGGCTCTATTAAATAGCTGTCCATCTCCTGGCACTCCAGGGAAGGAAGCATGCCCCTCTAACAAAGATGAAGGGAATATCAATGGGGCTAATCTCTTCAAAGTGCTCAGTGCTCAAAGCAATCGCCTGCAGTAGCACAGTCCCCACCCTCATTAGCTCAGCAAACACAGCCAGAGACAAAACACTATCTGCAACTAGGGCAAAAAAAGAGTAAAATACAGGAGTTACAAGCCACCTCCCTTTCCCTTCCAAAGGACAAATATTTAATACATTTTAAATTATGTCTGTACTGAAAATAAAGTCATATATTTTAAGAATCCCTTTTCTTTGCCTTCCAGTATATTTAAATATTTTGGCGTTTGCTCATATTGAAAAATGGTCATGACACAACAGAAATACTGCACAGCACAACTCTCCCCCTGATCAACAAAGAGGGGAAATTCATTGCCAGCTTTTTCCCTTTGGCAAACTGCAACAGTCAGAAATAAGGAGAGTGATAGTTTCATTCTCCACAAAACAAGGAGACAAAACGATCTGTCAATCAGCTCATATTTGTGTAAGTCCAATCTACTCACTGCCTCCAAATTAAAGGATTTTTATGGTCAGGAAAACAGATACTGCGAATGAGAAAAAATGGCATACAGCAGCAGAGAGGGAAGGAGTGAGAATTAGGAGACAAGGAATTGCTGTTGAATAATCCAGTCTTCCAGCACATCCTTTTATTCTCCTGCTGACCATAAGAGTAATTAAGGATGGTCAAACACTCCCCAGGGAAAGAGGGATGTCTTGTTGATCTGACTTCCGAGGAGAAGCAGCATGATCAGGGCTGGAAAATAGGTCATGGCTTGTGTAAACCAACTCACACCATGCCAGAATCTCTCCAGGGAGCCCACTAATGGATTCACCAGGGCAAACACACGGGCTGGGTGGGNTGGCTGGGTGGGCTGCCTAAGGACAGAACATCAATACTAGGGCAGTGTTAAACAGCACACAGTTGGGGCAACAGCATCTGCTCTGCCAAAGCAGGGATTTCAGCCTGGGGCACAAAGGACAAAACCTTTTTCCCAGTGTGGCTGAGGTGAGCCAGCCCACCAGCACTCCTTCTACCCAAGGTATCACTTCTGAAAATCTTTGGCTTGTATAAAAACAGCTAGGTCAACAAATGGACCTGAAAGTTTGTTTCCTACCCATCAGTTTAAAGTAGGGATCCACATTCTAATAGGTACCAAAAATGTATCACAGGCTTTAAAGAGGAGCTTTATAAAGGGATACTCAAATATAGACCAAAGAGAAAGAGAAAAAGAGAGGGATGGAAAAGACAAAGGAGAGCCATCACTGCTTGAAACTTGCCTGCATAAACCAAAAGCCTGACTTTGGTGTTCAGCCCTATCCCCTTTTGGGGGGGAGGTGGAAGGAAGGA
>VZTT01012007.1:740-16135 GCA_013400855.1 Buphagus erythrorhynchus | reverse complement strand
AAGGAATGAAGGAAGGAAGGATTCCAAGAAGGAAGAATTCCAGAAAAGAAAGTTTCTAGGAAAGAAGGATTCCAGGAACTAAGGATTCCCGGAATGAGCATATCAGGAAGGAACAATTCCAGTAAGGAGGGGTTGCAGACGGCAGGAAGGAAGGATTCCAGGAAGGAAGGATTCTAGGAAGGAAGGAAGGAAGAAAGAAAGGAGAGTTTTCTCTACAGAGAGGAGGCACACACAGATCAGACACACAGCCCTGACACAGCACTTGGACATGAGCTGAAGCCAAGAAGAAAGTGAAGATGAACTAAAAGTGCTGATTACCAAATAATAAATGGCAAACTAAGATATGCAGGTGGCTGCATTTGTGCTCATTAAGCAAAATCTGTGAGAATGTGGGTCAATTATATTTAAAAGAAACAGACCATGTGAATCCTTAGTTTGTACAGAAAAGGGTGTCTAGGGATGCAGGGAAAACACACAGATCTTGGAATGCTGAC
The DNA here is from genome assembly GCA_013400855.1 of Buphagus erythrorhynchus. Lineage (NCBI taxonomy): Eukaryota > Metazoa > Chordata > Aves > Passeriformes > Sturnidae > Buphagus > Buphagus erythrorhynchus. The sequence continues at coordinate 15,641 of VZTT01012007.1, read as the reverse complement.
CATAGCAGAACAAATGGTTCTGAAGGGATAGACATCAAGCAATTCCTGATGGGAACAAGGAGGGGAACAAGTGATGTACAATTACAAATGGACTTGAGAAAAGTCTGAATGAGAAGCAAAGCAGGCAGCAAAATAAGTCCCAGTTCTCTAAAAGTCTCAGTTTCCTCTAAATGAGGAAACGTTTCAAAGATTTGAAAGATGTGCTCCAAAACCATGGCTTGGTCACCTTGCTGCCCTGTCAGGAGGAGTTATAGCACTGTAGCAAGTCTGAACTGAGTAGTAACCAGAACTAGGAGTGGCCTGAGTGAAAAGGCAAGTGCCAGGACAAATCCAAAGAATTATACTCCTCCTGCATCCCCTGTTGCTGCACCAAAGGAATTCAGATGATTAAGCACAGCCCACAGCAAAAACAAGGCAAGGAGAAGCCAGGAAGGGTAAGGAGAGATGTTTGGTTCATGCTGAGACTGGAGAAGGGGGAGAAAAAGCACTTACTCATTTAACAGTTGTTTAATTCTTCATGTTTTGTTTTCTTTCAATACCCAGAATCAGTGGTCAGAAGGTTGTGTTAATTGTCAAGAACTTTAAGTAAAAATTACCCAAGCTGAGGTTGTATTGCCTGTGACAGCATATACATAGTCAGAATTGAGGCAGGAACTCAGGCATTGAGCCACAAGGGGAAAAGCACCCTAAGGAATCAATTGATGTTATCAAGTAATCTGCCTTGGAGATTAAAGAACACAGAGCAATAAAGTGTTGTAATGAAAAAAGCTTTCGAGTCAGAAATGGGAGGCATAGGAAAAGACACACATTAATGTCAGCACATAATTGCTCTATGTGGACAAAATCAGATGCCTCTAAAAAGATTACTGCTAAATTCTGTGCTAGAGGATTCTTCTCCCATCAAATGTGACTTGAACTGCAATCAAAAGGAAACAAATATAAAATGCAAGTTTCAGAAACTGCAAAATGAGCGGGACAAAGGGTAAAGATCTTGTCCTCCTCCAGTTCTCTTTATATGTGGGCACAGCAGCCACAGTCACCTCCTGAGATCTGCACACTGCAAGTGCACTCACTGCTGATTCAGTCTCTAACTCCAAAATCCACTGTAAGCTTCCCAGCAAAGGACAGCTTCTTCCATCCTAGAAAACTCTCCATCCTACCAAGATGAAGCTTTATCTCCTCAGTGCCACTTAAGGGGTATCAATTAATCCAAAGTGTGAAGGAAAGGAAGAAAGAAAGAGCACAGACATACCTGGCTCCATCACCTTAACACCAGCTTCTCTTTGCAGTCAATACACCAACCAAAATTGAGGAAATCAAAGAGAAATTTGAGAGAGCACCTCACTGCAACATTGATTTGCAAGCACTACATCTGCCAGTTCTGTTCTGAGTACACAAACTGTTACCAGATTAGGGATGTGAAAACTGTAATTTTGGGACTTTACCTGATGTCTCAATCTCAGTGGAAATTCTAACCACCTGAGCTCTAATCTCCATGCCCCCATCCCTGTGGGGATTGCTTCTGGCTTTAACATTATCAGTAATAGCCCAAATAATGTCAAGTGCAAATATTGAAAATGCTCCAGAGATGATATCCCAGAAATCCTGTCAATAATTCTGTGTTCAGTAAAAGGGTGGGTAATACAGAGATGAAAATTCATCTCTGCTATTTGACACAAAAAACAACTGCAGAGGAACAGCAAACAACTGCCACCCATTGGACCAATGTTTGTCTTGTGGTAATGGTGCAGGGTGATGTCATGTGATGTGTAATTAAGCAAATGAAGCTTGCTTTTAGAGAGAAACACTGAGCAGTTGCCCTGACCCCACCATAGCTGACAGTGGTACCATCTGTTCACTGTCCACCTGTCTCCTGCATCCCTAGAATTGTTGTCTCCTAAAATAAACAACTTGCATCACAAGATAATCTTGATCCTGCCATTTCTCAAATTTCACATTCATTTACAGATTTTACATTCTTTTAATCTACTTTTCCTCAGAATAAGACATACACCTATAGCCCTTGGGGATGGTCAGAAGCATGATAAGGTTTTTTGTTCATGCTGAGAGCAACACAGCCCAGCCTGGATGGAAGCAGGTTAAATGTTAACACCTCACTGTATGTCCAGAGCTCAAAACAGAGCAGTGCATTTTTCCAAATATTATTTGCTTGCCCTTGGCCCTACTGGGACTGCTCTTCATTTTGGATTGTTGCTCTGAAGTGGGGCTTGTTTGGTTTATTTGTTTTAATGTGCTGTGATAATAAATAAATACATCAGAGCACACAAGCTGGAATCTTCTGTGCCTTCTCTTACATATGCAATGCTGGGTTGTGATTAATCTTATTTACATTTTCTAAACAGCAACTGGAAACACAAATGGTGGTGACAAGAGGGATGCATGAATGCTACATGAATGCTGCACAAGAATATATGCACATGGAGATGCTGGTTAACTTGCACATAAAAAAAGTGAATTTAGTTTAAAAATCAGTTATGTTGTGGTCCATCTTGCACAGTAACTCTGGTCAGCCATTCACAGCATGCAGAATTCAAAGGACATGTTAATTGTGTATAATATCAGAAAAATATCTGATATTAAACACGGTATTGAAGAGCACTACCCCCAGTAGGCTGAGTCCCAGGTAGCTCCATCATCAGCTCTCACTGAAAGACCATGAGGTTGTCTCAGAAAGAGCAGGACAAAGCAGAAAATCCCCATGAAGTGCAGTGGTAATTACAATGTAGTTATTTTCTGTTAATTCACATGTATGGAGAAGTCCACCTTTAAGCTGAGCTAAAGAAAAGCTGAGGCAGAGTGCAGCCAAAGCAGAAAGATTTATACACAACTTTTGTCACTAATTTATCTGAGTATGGCTCTGATAAAGCAGGAAATGGCTTCAGGCTGCTATTTAACTAACAGTGCTGGTCAGGCATTTAGGATCACTGGAGCCAGCTAGGCCCATCCCCAAAAATGCCATCAGGAGAACCCCAGTAATTCACAAACTCCTCCTTCAGGAAGCACCTCACACCTGGTGCATATCATACCCACCAAGGTAACACCACTTAAAAACAAAAGGTAAGATGTGCTTGTCTACACTACATTTGCAAAGATAATTACTTGAAAACAATACAAAGGAAAGCAAAACAAATTCTTCCATTAGCTGGGGCCTTCCTATCTTTGACCTCAATCTCATTTGCTGATACCACCAAACTTTTCATAAACCTCTTCTACCATTATTAGCTTTAATTTAAATAATTATTGGGCAGAAGAAAAAAACCTGTTCAACCATGGCTCTCTAATCCAGTAATTAAATCCACCTGTAAGAGCTGAACAATTTGTGTCTCTGACTATTAATGCAGTCAAGTATTTTACACTGTGTGGTGTAACATCAGCCAGAGAGACTGAGGGACACAGCTGGAAACTGAGCCATGTTTGGATAAGGAAAATCAACCCAAGCTGCTCCAGGGGAAGAGGTCCTGACTGAGGCAGATGTCCCATCCCCAACAGGCTGTTAAACACCAGATATGTTTTATCTACTCTGTCCCTCTTGCAGCAGGTACAGCGTGTCTCAGCCAGCTGGAATTCCATCCTTTTACATTCTGCCTCTCTGTGATCATCCACCCCAATTTGGTATCTCTGTTGTGTGGTTATCCCTGCAGAGAAAATTTTGGATTTTGTCCAAATGATGGAAAAATGTGCCCATTTAGATTACTTGAAGCTGATAACCTTTCTAATGGGAAGTTCCCATCTGGCAGAAATATTGCAACTGCATTTTTCAGGGATGTGGTTCTGCAGCAAATGACCCAACATTATACACCATAAACTAAGATGTGAAACTTCTTCAAATCCTCCTGAACAAAAAAATGAGCTCTTATTCCAAATTACTCATATAAATACAATATTGGTGAAACTTGTCTTTGGGAAACTGCCCAAAAATGGACAGTGTCAATGCATTTTTTCTCCCTTGGAAAATGCAAATACCTTATTTAATGATACAGCAGAGAGATCCATGAAAATCACTACACAAATAATATGGAATTTGATGTCAAAGTTTTCTGCCAAGTGACTCAATATATTGATAAAATGCATTCCACAATATGTGAGTCATTATGGCAAAACACCTATCCTATTTTTTTTCTTTAATGATTCCCTATTATCTCTCATATTCTATCAAAGCTTTATGTTTTATGAACATATAATGCAAATGTATACTTATTTTTCAATATGCCTATATATATTATGTTATATATGTATTATATCATGCTGCACTAGCTTTGAGTAAAACCATGTCCTAAGCTAGGATCTAAATCTGTGCTGCAACATGACTGCTTGTCTGAAGATTGGAACTGAAGATTGGAACTTTGCTTTGGAACTGAAGATTTTTTTAAAACAAGAATGTTTTAGAACGGCCCCTCTTCAAATGAAAATGCAATGTGCACTCACAGTATTGCTGACATGGTAATACATGGTAGATGATGAAAAATAACTGGTTAATTCAATTCCTTGTGCCTAGTAAGCAGCCCTGTCAGCACGATGAAGTTCTGAGGCAATTATAAGAGATCTTTGTAAGATTGGTTATGAAATGCAACTCCAGAATTAGCAAATAAAAGAATAAACAGTAATGCAGATTAAACACCACTGGAACACAGGTAATTTCTCTAAGCTTTTTACCCCCATTGATCAGTTCTGTATTTTATGTTGCAATTAATTGCACTCTTTGTTATCATGCAGTTTTCATTTTATATAAATAGAGCAGCAGTCCAATTTGGCAGTTTAGCCCATAGAAAACAAATGTATTGATCACTGGCACAATCAGGCATTTCTTCTTCAAAATTAACACATCTGTGCTGCTTCACACATGTTATCTGCCTCCAGAACTAGAGAGAGATTAGAGAGATTGCAAAACAAACCTTGTCTTAGGGGGAAAAAGTTGTTTTAGAGCCCTACCAGAGCGATGAAAGGAGACCTGGTTGGCAGGGTGGGGACCGGCGTCGATCGACAGAATGGGGAGCAACTTCCGCATGTCCCAGAGCTTCAGCACGCCGGAGCAGTCACAGGAAGCAATGGTGTCCCCCTGCCAAAGATGGAACAAAATCAAAGCACTGCCTCTCAAAATCAAAATCAAAGCCTCTGCCACAGTGCTGGGCAGCCAGACACAGCTACTGGATTTAAACAAATAAATAAATAAGCTGTTCTATGTGGGTTATCACAGCCTTTTATCAGCTCTGTTGGCTTGAATAGCAACAAGACAACATGACCTCTAAAGAAAGCAGTTCAGGAGAAACTGGAAGTAAAAAGGAGAAAAAAGGTCACCTTGAATTCTGGCACCAGTAACCCCCAAGAACAGGCCTTGTGGTTCTTTTCTTCTCCCACAGCCACAGGATTGGCCTTTTAGCCCTGATTTTAAATTTGTCTGCTCCTGTTTTCTGTGTGAAGAGTAAGATGAGAGCAGAACAGACACTCCTTCCCTGCTGTGGATTCCACAGCCACCCTAAGGGGCAACTCCCCATTCACTTAAGGGTTGCATTGAATGATCCTTCTGGGTCCCTTTCAGCTCAGAATATTCCGTGATTCTGTGAGAAACTCCTTTCAGTGAGCCACAATCATGCAGGGACTGTGCAAGGAAGGAGAGCTGGACCATGTCCCCCATGCTTCTGTTCATTATTAACTACAAACAAACAAATAGAAACCCCACAAACTAACAACCCAAACAAAAACTTCAAACAAAAAACACCTCAAAACCCAAAATAACCAAAAAACAACCCACCCCCCTTCCACAACCCCCTAAAAACCAAAAAAACAAACCCCTACTCTAAAAAGAGTATTTTGATTATGTAGCATATAAATAAATGCAAAAATCAAAGAGAGCAGGGTAAAGGATGACCAAACATAACTTTGTTTAGCTAATTCCTCCCACTAGAACAGAAAGAACCGCCCAGCTACCCATATAAAAACATTTATTTTTCATTTAAACCTCCTAAATGAAGATTTAAATCCCACAGGCAGCTCAGCTGGTGTGCACTCACAGTTATCAGTGTCTTTTCCAATTTATGCAAGTGCAACATTATGTTAAAGAATATTGTTTGGAAGGGGAATCACAATGGGATGGGACTGAAAATTAGGTGAAATACAGGTCAGATACTGCATCCATTATTTTAAAAAAATTAATTTATTTTTTACATCATCCACATAAATAGCACCTGCAATAAAATGTGTAGTGTTTTCTAGCAAATAGAGGATTTAAGATCTTAAAATACCCATCAGCTTCTCAACTAGAAACTAATGGCTTGCAAAACACTACCCTGGTGTAAGTATAATGAAATCTTTAGGTTCATTTGGAGGAGATCTAAATGTCAAAACTCCATTCTGGCTCGTTACAGGGACTAATACAGACTTAACACCAAGAAACAAAGTAATCATTGCTTGGAGAATTCAGCAACCAGGCTCTCAGCACCTGCTGTTTTGCAAAAAAAATGTCAGTAACCATAACTATATCCCACCCAACACAGTGCCACGAGCATCATGGCTCTGTTGGACTGTCTCACCAGCTATGCCCACTGAATTCTGCTTCATTTCATCTGAATCCTTCCAGCATGTTCAGCCTGTACAAAGGATGAGGGCAAGAAGGCAACAGAATACTCCAAAATAAAACAACTACACTCCAAATTGTTGTATAGCTTCAACTGGATGTCAGGAAAGCGAATTTTTAATGTGGGGGTAAAATCCCCCATCATCATGGATATGAGACTTGAAGAGTCATCAAACCCAGTCCCTTCCTCTTACAAGCAGTGTTTTCATACATTTGCTGTATTACAAGTGCTAAATTCCCCATTAGCAGCAATTCTCCCATCCACCCCATGCTGCTGATCTAAAGCAGCCCATGAGTATAATAGGAGTAGCATATGCAACCTGTGTCCTTTAGGTTAAATAAAAGTGAGTTTTTGCAGCAACACTCCTCTCTTCTTGCCTGTCTCTGATGCATTTCAATTACTATGTCATCCACATCCCAGTTGGACACTATTTTCTTGGACTGTAAAAAATAAGCTCTTCCTTCTCTCCTCTCCACCCCTTCCAGATAGCATTGAGCCTGGATTAATTATGTATGTAGCCATTGCTGATGTTTATAAAGCAACTCCTGCCAAACTGATCACCAATTTTGGAATGATCTGACTTTCAGAGGGGCTAGAGATGCATATCTCAGCTAAGTAGAGGTTTTGGTGGAGCTGGCACACAGAAGTGGGATGTCTCCTTCCCTTAAGTCATCACCTCTCACTCCAGTAAAGGGATGAGGAAATGATTGTTCCCTCCATTCTCCAGCATAAATACTTGGCTTCTGGACCAGCTCTTCACACTTCACCAGCCTCTCCCTTTCCATATTCTTCTGCAAAGACTATATCCATCTCTATCAATGACCCACTTAGGAAATCACCAGTATCCTTTATACACATTATTTCATATCCTTTAATATGACTTTGACATATGATTGCATTTTACTCTGGATTTTTTTCTACCCAGAGAGACATTTTAACAAAAAACTACTCTGGGAGTGTGTGTGTGTGAGTGGTAGTTTTGGTTTGGTTTAGAACATGTGTGGCTTCACACTTGTTTTGTATGAACTCCAAAAAATGAGTTCAATAAATGCTGCTTAATTACAGCTTTGGTAGCTCAGCAATTGTGACCCAGATCAATGGACAGCCCACCTGGGTGAGACTGCACATAATCCACTCAGGGTAGTTACAGAAGACACTCCAGTGAGTGCTCTGTGACTCCTCCTCGTGTCACCTACAGTTGCACCCATGGATTTTCAATATGACATTTCTCTTGTAAGTAACAGCACAGCCCAGCTGATAGACCATAACAGCACCGAGAATGTGTCCCTGGAACAGATATTATGCAAACATTGATCAGAGACAGTCTCTGCTGCAAAGTGACTGTGAATGTATAGCTGACTTTGACCTTCTCACTGGCCCTGATGTGGAGATCATTACTAGTGGCATAATTATGAGGAAAACACTCTAATTTACTTGTATTACAGGTTTTCCCTTCTATTCATTAATTTTGCTACAGTAGCTGGTACACCACAAGACAAGACCCATTCCCTGCTTTCTCACAATCTTGCCATCCCATTCTCTGCCATATTTGTTTTCCCCCATTGCCACTACAGACCCCTAAGGTAAACAAAACTCCTCTCTGGCAGGAATTTACACAATCCAACTGTTTATAGGTGTCAGATCCACTGCATCACCCTCACTCATCCTGGGATCAGTTGGTCAGAGCCTTGTGCTAACAGCACCAAAGCTGTGGGTTTAGTCCCTGCTTGGGCTACTCACTGAAGAGTTGGACTCAATGATCCTCAGGGATCCCTTCCAACTCAGACTATTCTGTGATTCTGGGATCTGTGGCCACACCAGTGTCTGGGTTTGAAAGTCAGGTGTTTGCTAGGAAAGGCAAGAATCTCTCTTGAACTGGACAATGCAAACCCCCTTCCTCTAAATTATATTTTGAAATTAAGGAGCTTTCAGGTCATTATGGGAATAGGAATAACAGTTCTTTACTATGAAAATTAAAATGTAGTAATACAAAACAACAAAACACTGACAGAGTCAGAATATAACCTGACACGCTGTCAGTCAGGTGCTGGTAGCAGTCCCATTAAATGGTGGCTGCATCCTCCTGCAGTGACAGATGTGGTTCTGTTGAAGCAGTGCTCCTGTAGAAGGGTGCAGTTTTCCTCCAAAGGTCCAGTGTATAGGGTCTGGTTTTCCTCTAGAACCCAGTGAGGAAAAAAGGCTGCCTTGGTGTTCCAAATATCAGTTTTTATCTAGGTAGGAAAGGCTTGGCTCCTCCCCCTGGCTGAAGCATTTCTCCATGGGATGGTGTACTTTTATCAGTCATGCAGTGGGACCCAATGGGATGGTGTAATTTTAGCAGCCATGCAGTGGGACTCAGCGGCCCATTAACAGAAGATATCTCCCTGGAGGAAGGATGGGCTGTGGAAAGGATAAGGATCACTGCCCCACCTGTTTTTAAACAGATGGTGATAGAATACATACTTTTGGTTACATCCTGCTTTGCAAGCCAAGACAACCAGAAAGGATGAACCCCCTGATCCTTGAATAGCAGCAGTGCTGGAGAAACCTGCCCTGGGAGCACCATCTCATTGTGCTGCGTGCTGGGTGACTTAGAGAAGATGGTCCTGTCCAAAGGGTTCACACACTGTCTTAGTGGCCAAGTTCAATTAGTTCTTGCTGTCACAAGTCTGCAGACATTTTAACAATTTCCTCCCAGAGGCCTGGTACAAACAAAGTGTATGTAAAATGTAACAGCCAGCAGTGTATTTGGCCTGATTTCTGTGATTAGACAGCACACCTCATCAGGAAACAGAAATAAGAAAACAGACTTCTGATGGCAGCATGTCAACACACACAAACAGGTATTTGATCAGCCTCGACACACTCTGCCCACAGACTTATTACTAAATGCATTAATTATCACCGATCCCGAGGCAGCTACTACACTGAGAACATCACATAATGATTTTGTTAGTGAGGTGGCTATTACACTTCACCACTTCTTCACTCTATTCCACACCTTATCCAAATCAAGTGAGCTGGAGATGGGGGATAACAACTTTTCAATAGGAAGAAATAAACCAGGAATATAACCAAGCTGAAAGATTATTTGGAGCTACACATCATTCAAAGAAAAAGAAAAGGATAAGTCATATGTTAAATGAACTCATTTCCATCTGGCCGTGGGCCAGTTTCAGAAGCTTTTAAGGTGGAATCACTTTAAATTCTCCTGTGAGCTTTTAGCTTTTTCATCCCTGCTACAGTTATTATTTTAGTCATTCATGGAAGAACCCCCTGCCTTGATCATGGTTTTCGTCTTGTTTCTTGCCACACTAAAGTCTTTTTTATGATGTGTTTTGGATGTCGCATTTTACTGAACAGCATGGTGGATCATCAGGACCTGACTGATTTCTTACATGTAAAAGGAGGAGACAATGAGTTCCAATGAGAAGAGATGCAAAAGCAGATTCCCCTTGTTCTGATTTCCATCTACACTACATTTGCTGCTGCTCAGCCCAGTTCCATTAGCTCCTTTAATCAGACAGCATGTAGAATGATTCTATAAAACTGGTCAGATTTGCTGCCTAGTCTATAGAATCAAGCTGCTACTGTTTCGTGTGTGCACGCTGGAGTAATTAAAGAATTTATACAAGGATTCAATTAGTTTGCATTCAAAGACTGGCTCTGTTCCAGGCTCTACTTAAAGGACTTTGTAAGTCCTTTAATTGCCTTCATAGTTCCACCCTCCACTCTTTACCTTCCTGCCAAGTTAATGAACATCTTTATATTCCAGAATACCTTCCATTAAAATGGACATACTCAGCTCCATATGCATCACAATTCCAATCTCAACTGACACTTGCAAACAAACCAAATAATAGTTACAGCAGGAATGAAAAGATTTATTTAGTTTCCCGGAAGTTTTTAAAATCTATTTCCTTCTTCCCTTTTCTTAAAAAATGCATTTTTTTCTTCTGAATATTAATGATTAGCAGTGGGACTAATCACCAGGTATACTTTAGGTAAATATTCCCTGAAAACTGCTGTTTCACACCCGTGAGAAGGATAAAAATCTGCATAATTATGTCTCTTGTGTACAACCACACCTCTGGATTTATTGCTGAAAGATCAATAATACATGAACTGCATCAAGTTGCTTTATCTAATTTAGACAGCAGCAGAGTCCTCCCAGGACTCTTTACAGTTGAAGGCAAGTCAGTAGCTGTTTCATCACTTTTGCATGTATTTTTAAAAAGGCAAAATAGTGACTGAACAGGAACTCCTTTTCACTATGACAAGTTTACTGCTTTGCAATCCTTTGTTTTCAGGACAGGTGCAGCTGGATGAGGTGATGACTTTGACGTTTTCATCAACCCCAGTGGCAACAGATCCATGGTAGGCCCCTTCCCAGCCAGAAAGAAGCTTGATGATTACTGCCCCATTACTCCTGGGAATCTGGTTGAGCTTGGGCATGACAAAGGGCTGATGAGTTTCTTACTAGTCCTACCAGTCTTGTTCCCAGTCTCTGAACCCAGCAAAAGGAGTTTGTTCTGTGTACACAAAGCTGGTGGGAGCTCCTTGCCATTAAGTGCCAGTAGGAAAAGCAGGCACATGAGGAACAGCTGCCTCAAATGGAGAGGTTCCAATAATCTGCATTTCTAAGGCTCCCTGTGGGACATGTCCTAAATTACTTTACTGTACCCTCATTTCATACGCATTCAAGTAAATGTTTTTAAGAGAAGGAGTCATTACCTCCCACATTTGCAGCATGAAGCATGTCAGAAACCTGAGGAGAGTTATTACCTCAGGCCTTGTTGCAATGCAGAAACTGAATACACTCCATAAAAACAATGAGGCACACAGGCAAGGCATCCAGAGCCATGTCCCTGTGCCACCCCATCCCACTGTGGAGCAGCAGTGAGCAAGGGCAGAGGGAGCCCAAGAGAATCCAGGTAGACCTGGGTGAATCTGCTGTAGTGGTTACAAGGAAAAAGATTTTAATATCCAATTAATCCAAATGAATTATGTAAAATACGATAAAGATGGAGGGAAAAATGCTGATGCAGTCCATTATTAGACTTATGGCTAATCAATCACCACCCATTTTTGAAATATACTTAAATCATCCCAGTTTCAAATGAAAATAGCATCTTCCTAGAAAGACTGGCAAAAGTACAGAGCTACACTGATTACACTTTCAAAGTGCAGTGGTCTATTTTTAACAATTATGTGCAGAGTGGGGGAAAACGGTGATTAAGGATTATTAAAAGGCAGTCCTGGTGTTTTCCCATCTACTTTTTCCCTACCTTTGTTCTTTAATAGTTTTGAGTTCGGAATTGTGATCAAAGTTGCAGAGGACCAGTTATATTTCAAAGCAACTGAAAACTCAGAGCTCATGAAACTGGGGTCTGGCCCTCACTCCCAGTGACATCTTTTACAGCTTTGAGTAGCCAGGAACTGGTGAGACACCAGCTCTTGTGGGGGTGAGGAGAATCCAAGATACTGATGCAAAAACAATCATTCCAAAACTTCACTGTTGGTTGCTGCAGAAGAATCTTCCAACTTTCTTAGCAGATGTCAATGAACAACTCCTGATTTTGCATGGAGTAGAACTAGTAGAAGCTGACCCAAGAAGGTGAATATTGTTGCTTTCAGAGCATATGGAGACTCAGAACACCCCTTGTNAGTAGAAGCTGACCCAAGAAGGTGGCTATTGTTGCTTTCAGAGACTCAGAACACCCTTGCGTCCTCCAAAGGAGGATCTCCACTAAAAGTAATCCATGGGAATGGCAGAACTTTGTTACAGCAGTTTCAAATTCTACTGACTTTCAAAAATAACTACATATCACAGGTCTCTAGTTTGTGTACATGCACTCTGCAGGCTTTCCTCTTGCTGTGTGAAACAGGGGAATCTCTCTTTCCTTTGTCACATCAAGTAGCAGGAAGTGCCTGGTGGTGTGTTTGAGGAGCACAACACATGCTAGGATTGCAGAAACCCTTTGCATAAATTTACATAAACCACTGCACTCCCTGCAGAGTTACTGCTCGCAGTAGTTGACATTGCACTTGAAACAGTGCTGCAAAGGGAGCAATAGCTTTTGCAGAGAGGTTTATAATAATCAGTTTTGTTTTTTTCCCTTTCTAACCATCAAAGAAGGGTGTGAATTCTGGGAGCTGTGCAGTGAGAGGAGATGAATGATAATTGCCATTACTGGCTTTTCTCTGTATTTTTGAGAGACACCGTGACTAATGTAAAAGTTAGGTGCCATTATTACCTGATTAGACATTCCTAAGAGCAACAAGCACAAAAATTCCTAGGCTACACTGTGTTTGTGCACAGGGATTTTATTGTCATTCAGTTTCACATGTGAAAAACTGGGTACTATTCACTGCAGTAATGTTAAAATACAGATATAATACATACTTCCTTAAATTCATAAATTAGAATTAGTGGCAAGAGATCTATTGCTGAAATGCAAAATTGTTCATTTTAAAATGCAGAACATCTAAGTCACTGAAAGAAAATGAGTGTCAGTAAAGTACATGTGCTTTTTTTAAAGAGAAACCACCACAGGAACATGCAAAATAATGGAATAATTTAGGGTGAAATAGACCTCTAAGATCATTGAGTCCAACATAATTTTTGTCTCCTTATCTTGTCTTTGGGCGTTTAGTAAGGGGAACTAAATGCATAAAGAAAGAATACCAACAGTATTAGAAATGTATTCAGAGAATCTTACCCAATTCTGAACTCCAGGAAGTGTATGAATCTCTCTCACAGTTTCAAGGTATTCCAGGTGAAAGAATGATCAGTTCAACTAATCTCATCCCATTATTTTGAGAACTACTTCACAAAAAAACAGCTAATATCTATGGTAGGCTGACACTGCTGGGTCCCAGGTGTCCCCCAAGCCCACACTATGATTCCCTGCCTCAGCTAGACAGGACAGAGAGAAAAAGAACAGAAGTTTTGTGGGTTGGATTAAAGATAGGGAGCTATCACTCATCAAACACTGTCATGGACAAAGCAGACTTGACTGGGTAAAAAAAAAAATTAATTTACATAGGAGACTGGAGGAATGGTTAATAGGCTCAAAACGACCAGGTGGGAAGTGGGGTGGAAACAGGATGAGCTCTGTCTCTTTCTTCTCCTTCTTCAGATATATCGTAAGCCAGACTGAAAAATTCCAGTCAATGCCTTCTTAAGTGCCTTGTTGTGTCTGGGTAAGTTAAAGTTCCTGAAGTGCCTTACTGAGTCTAGATGTTGTTTTAAATTTTGCCAAGTAACTTATTTTACCTTAATGTTCTAAAGTTCGCAAGTCAAAGTTTGTTATTGAACCACCTGAGAATTTTGTTGTTTCCCCCATGCACTGCCCAGTTAAATCAAACCACCCTCTCCTGAGCCCACGGAGCAGGACAGGGCAGTACACCCTCACCGACCTCACTGTCCCCATTGTCCCCGCAGCCCTCACGGTCCCCATTGCTCTAACAGCCTCCATAGCCCCTACAGACCCCACAGCTCCCATAGCCCTCACAGTCCCCATGGCTCTAACAGCCTCCATAGCCCCTACAGACCCCACAGCTCCCATAGCCCTCACAGTCCCCATGGCTCTAACAGCCTCCATAGCCCCTACAGACCCCACAGCTCCCATAGCCCTCACAGTCCCCATGGCTCTAACAGCCTCCATAGCCCCTACAGACCCCAGAGCCCCCATAGCCCTCACAGTTCCCATTGCTCTAACAGCCTCCATAGCCCCTACAGACCCCACAGCTCCCATAGCCCTCACAGTCCCCATTGCTCTAACAGCCTCCATAGCCCCTACAGACCCCAGAGCCCCCATAGCCCTCACAGTTCCCATTGCTCTAACAGCCTCCATAGCCCCTACAGACCCCACAGCTCCCATAGCCCTCACAGTCCCCATTGCTCTAACAGCCTCCATAGCCCCTACAGACCCCAGAGCCCCCATAGCCCTCACAGTTCCCATTGCTCTAACAGCCTCCATAGCCCCTACAGACCCCACAGCTCCCATAGCCCTCACAGTCCCCATTGCTCTAACAGCCTCCATAGCCCCTACAGACCCCAGAGCCCCCATAGCCCTCACAGTTCCCATTGCTCTAACAGCCTCCATAGCCCCTACAGACCCCACAGCTCCCATAGCCCTCACAGTCCCCATTGCTCTAACAGCCTCCATAGCCCCTACAGACCCCAGAGCCCCCATAGCCCTCACAGTTCCCATTGCTCTAACAGCCTCCATAGCCCCTACAGACCCCACAGCTCCCATAGCCCTCACAGTCCCCATTGCTCTAACAGCCTCCATAGCCCCTA
>VZTT01012003.1:133806-150326 GCA_013400855.1 Buphagus erythrorhynchus | reverse complement strand
TTAGGGCTAGAGCTCCTGGACTTGCTCACACTCTTCAGGATTTGCAGCTCATCCCACTCCTGTGGAATCATTATTGTGGTGCCTCCTGAGACTGTTTGGAAAACTCAGTTCCTTGACACAGTCCATGCCTGAGAACAGAGTAAGGCCATAAATCATGTCAGAGCATGGCTGTTATTAAATATTCTGCAAGGAAGCACGTGACTTTTAATAAGCAATTTTTCTAAGGTAAAAAATATTGAAATGTTTTTCAGTAAATTTTTCAATAAATTGGGGAAATTATTCTCCCAATTTCAATCCAAGATTAAATGTGATAAGAGATGATTTCCAGGTAACTACCTGGATAGCCTAATATCTTTGCTTTTTCTGGGTATTTATATCCAGTGCTCCCTCCTGAGGGTGCTGAGGTTTTCCCCAGCTCACCTTGTCCTTGCTTTCCCAGCAGTGCCATCCCAGTCAGGTACAGCCCCTTTGCCCTGGGGTTCCCAGAGGCTTTTTTGCACAGCCTGAAGAAACCTCCTTGGCAAAGGATGAGAAACTCTACACCATGGTGCCTACTATACTTTGAAATATGAGCTGCTGCTCTGGGCAGGCTCCTGCCATGCTGGTTATCACCAGGCTCGGAAGGGATGATCCAATTTCTGTCCTGATTCATGGGCATGGCATGAAAATTTCCAGGCTGATGTGTCAGCCAAGCTGTAAGAATGAAAACATGAAGTCCTGTGATATAATGTGGTTAAGTAATGTGTATTTATCCTTTCAGTCTTGGCACTGGAAAATCGACCATCAATGTTCTGGGAGTTGGGAGTGGCACAGGTGAGGAGGGTAGGGATGGGGCATGGGTGGCCTGTGGGGAGCAGAAGAAGATACTGAAAATTGGGCAACGAGACATTAATTAATTAATCAGACATTAATGACAGCATTTCCCATTGATGAACAGAAGGAAGAGTAGAGCTGGGATAAGAGGAATGCCCCTTCCCTTCCCTTCCCTCTCCATTTCCTTTCTGAAACACTGCTCAGATCATTCTGGGCAGTGAGAAATGTGTGATTTCAACTTAGTTTCTGCCTTTTGGTGACTCACCTCACCTGACTTCATTTGCCTCAAAGCAAGGACTCCTCCTTCTGGTTAGGTACAAGAGCATCTTCAAACCTGGTTGGAGAGAATGAGACATTGGATGAAGTTATTTCTACCCAAAATCTTACCTTAGACTATTCCCCTTGAAGGGATGTGTCCTTTTGCTTTGCTTTTAGGGATCCCAAAGGCCAAGGCTGGGCAATGCCCTGTTCTCAGTAGTGCAAAACCACCTGGCCACAACCATTACCAGGGGACAGCATCAGCTTTTTCAAGATATGCTTCTTTGTTATTGCTGTGTTTTTACCCAGTGATAAGTAAGGTTTAACTGCAAATGATATTTTTCCCCAGAGAGAAATCTTTCCTTTGGAAAAATAGCTTTAAAGTTGTTCTAAATGCATTTGTGTTTAAAAAAACTCAAAACAACAAAACAAAAAAGTGGTGAAACAGCCAACTTTGCTCCTAGGGAAACTGGGAGAAAATAAAGAGTAGAGAAAAGAAGCAGTGGTTTGATTTGTCAGAGTTCACTTCTGCTTTGAAAAGTATTTTCAGCTGAATTTTAAGTGCTAATACTTTCAAATGAAAGCATTTTTCTCACTTTTTTGTTTTTTTTTTCCTGAGTAAGAGAAAATTAGCATTTGATTGTTTTCCCCAACTGGGAATATGTTGGAGCATATGAGAAACCAAGCAGGAAGAAATGATTCAGTTCTCAATTACCCTCTATTTTCATTAAGTAATATAAAACAGAAATTCTGACTCCACAAAAGCACAAGGGGGAAATGAACTTTTAGCATCGTCCTTAATTTTCCTTATGTCCCCTTCAGAGGAGGTTTTAATGGGAAAATAAACCCTCTAAGATTTCTTGTGTTTCCTGGGTAAGTGCCCCTCACAGATGCCAGGACAGGGGTCCAGACCTGCACCCCCCAGCTTGCCCATGGCTGCAAAAGCTGAACTTCTGGGGCTGGGCAGGGAGTGAGCTGGGATGGCACCCAGTAAAAGGTTATATCTGATCCCTGACCTTTTCAGAGGAGGACTCTGGTTTCACAGAGCCCCCAGAATTAGTTTAGTTGATGAAAATATTAATGGGGATTAGTGGCTGACTCCACACCCTGAAAGCCTCTGTTGTGGTCCAAATCACGTTTTCTCACTCACCCCATGGTTTCTCGTGGCTGGGTTAACTCTGAGCTGGAACTTTCCAGTGGCAGAGAGGTTCCAGTCCTGTCCCAGCCTTGCTGTGGTCAGTGCTGAAGGGTTGTTACTGGCAGGGCAAGCTGCAGCAGAGAAGTTCCTGCCCCAGAGTGCTGTGTTTTACTGCTTATTTTTACAGACACCCTGGTTGAAGATGTTGTTACCTGCTCTTGCAAACACTGGATTAAGGAATTTTACAGAGGTGGAGTGAAAAAAACTCCAAATCTAGGCAGCTTTTAAGATATCCACCTGCTGCTGATGCACCCATTTGCTTCCATCAGTGGCTCCAGGGCATGGGGCAGTGATGTTCTGCCTCTGGCCCTGCCCTGAGCCTGCAGGCAGCTCTAAGAGCTGGTGCTCCCCAAACCAGGCACTTACAAACTGGCATCCAGGACTGTCACAAATGATTCAGCTGCTTGCTATTGGGATCTTCCTTCCTGTCAGCAATATTGGTCCCTGCACCCCCCTTCAATGGATGCAGCCACAGCCTCCTCCCCTGAACCTTTGGCCAGCCCTGCCCTGCTGCCACTGCATTCCTCACGGGCCTGGGGTGTTTTTTCTCTAATTTCAAAAGACTCATCCTTCCTGGGATGTCCCTGTAGTGCTGGCATGGCTGGTATTTCCCTCCTTGAATTCTGTGTACTGCAGCACCTGCCAAGGATGACGGCTCCTCCCGTGGCTGGTACATCAGCTGAAAGAGCAGGGAGGATGCAAGATCTTGTATCAAGACCTCTCTGTGTGACATTTACCAAGCCAGGGCTATTTTTAGGCCCCACCATCAGCTACAGACAAGATTTTTGCAGAGGTCCCATCAAGGTGGCCACATCTGCTGTTTTTAAACATACTTTCAAGTCAACCAGGGGGACTCATACACTTGGCATATCATGGCGTTTCTGAGAAATAAGCAGTGTGACTGGTATTACCTCAAAAGAGGCTGGAAATTTCCTAGAACAGGAGGACAGACTGCTGCTTGCTCCTCCAGAGCTTACACAGAGCACAGGAGCACCAGTAGCTAAATCTGCAGGGCACTTCCACACAAATATGTGAGTCTCTACCTGTATTTCCAAAATAACCATCAGTTATTTGATGCCCTGGGCTGAGACCATGTGGACAATCCCTGAAGAGGGAGGATCCAGAATACTGCATATCAATGGTCTTTTCTCTTGAGATGCAGTTCCCCAGGCCTTGGGGCTGTGTCACAGCAGCCACTGTGTGCCTGTGACAGCTCCAAAGCCATGGGCCACCCCAGGCATGCTGGAGTTACACAGCTGTGCCAGCTGCTTCCTTGCACCCATTAAAACTTTGTGGGGTTGTTGAAAACTCATGTTTCATGGTTGTTTTTATAAACAGTGAGCTGTGATTCCTTTGACCTGTCTGTCCCCTGACCCAGGGTATTGCCATTAGCAGGTTTCTGTGCTGCTGCTTGTCTCTGCCTTGTTCTCAGGCTCCTCTGTACCTCTCTGTTAGCCTGAGAGTGCAATACCATGGTGAGAGTATCACCAGGCTATGCCACTGCATGAGCCACAGAGCTGAACATGCCTCACTTCTGCTGGGGGATTTCCTGGCAGGAGTGGTGGCAGGTGCACTGGCATCCTTCCACCACATTTACCTGCTTTCTAAAGTAGTGAATTTGTGTTTATTGAATAGGTGAGCAGGATTTGAAAATGATCAGGATACTGCAGGCTGTGCACCCTGGGGTCTTCATTGACAATGAGATTGTGGAGCCCAACCCACAGCACGTGGCAGCTTACAAAGGTAAGTCTACACCTGCTACCTCGGTTATAGCAAGTACCATCCATTTGAATGATGAGTTTTTCTGCTATTTTATGAAATTTATGGTTTTCTTCTACTTTTTGAAACAGAGCTGGTGAATCAAGCTCCAGACCTGCAGAATGTTTCTTTTATTTGGCACCAACTCACTTCCTTGGAGTACGAACAGCAGGTGAAGGAGAAAGGCACACATAAGAAATTTGACTTCATCCACATGATCCAGGTAATGGACATTGCTTTAACACAGGACTATTAGGTTTAACTGCCTCCTTCAGTTCTGCTGTATGCTTGAATTTAGGACCAGAGCTGAGCACAGCTCTCCCATAACAATTCTGCAGAAGCTCTACAAGCACCAAAGCTGGCAGTGCTCAGTGCTGTGAGGAGTCCCTAAATGAGCAAGTGAAATCAGGAGAGGCTGGGAAGCATCTGGAACAGAATTTAAAACAGCTCTAAAAGAAAGGGTTTAAGCCTTTGGAGGGTCATTGCACTGTGGAGGAGGAATAATGGCTGTGTGTCACTGTCTCTTCTAGATGCTGTACCGTGTGGAGGATATTCCCAATACTATCAAATTTTTCCACAGCTGCCTCGACCATCACGGTAAACTCCTGATCATAATTTTATCAGGTGAGAGAGACCTTGCTTTTTTTTTTTTTCTCCATTGCTGGAGTTTTGAAGAGCTTTGAAGTTTGAGAGCCACAAATATTTATCTAGGGATGTCAGTAGTGCTTATTCTATAGTAAATAATTTTTTAAAAATGCTGGATTTCATACGGAGAATGCAATTTTTGGCTTAGCCTTGGGCCCCAGTGTCTGATGGGGCCACTTAGGTACAGCCTTTGTGCTCTTGCCTCCCTGCTTCTGGAATGGATGTAGTAGAGAGAAGTATGGCTGAATTTTGTCCATGAATGAGGGTCAATCCTTCCTCATGGTGAAATCAGCACTGTAAAAACTCTGGGTGGACTCATCCTAAGGGCTCTTATCTTTGTACAGCAATGACCCAGACCCCAGAAGGACAACAGATGCTGCCAAGAGCTGCAGGCTTTATGGCAGGACAGGAGAAAAAGAGGCACAACATGATGGCACTTCTTAAAAGAACAGAATGTTTCATCCCTTGTGCCATTCATGAATCCCCAGCTCGTGGTGTGGTGGATAAAGCACAAATTCCCATGTTCCCCATTAAAACTGCCTCTCACATTGCCTGTAGGCTGTTTCCCTTGCTGTCTGGGGCTGCTCTTTGAGGTGTGCATTGTTCAATGTGCACTTATTGTCGCTGTTAGCTTTATCATCAGCAATGGGACAGCGAGAATGAAACACACAGCAACACTGGTCTCCTTTCAAGATAGGAAAGGGACAACTTTATTGTAACACACATTCCTTACAAAGACTAGAACGCAGGACTGAGAACAGAGTCAAACTCATTGGTCCAAGGAAGACAACACCCCCAGTAAACAAGCTTTCACCAAAACTTTCACCATGTTTCTCACACATCCCTCCTGTCACAAGGCCAGATGCCAAACCCTGTTATCAATGCTCTTTTCCTTTGAGCAGCCTGAGAAAACTCAGACTGCTCCTTCCCCTGGCTGTCCAGCATGGCACACACTTCTAACTGAGGTTTGATGTGTGGAAACATCTGCACAGTTTTGGCACAGTTAAGAGGCTGGTCAGGCCCAGCACATTGGTACCTCTGTACCCTTCCTTCTGGGCAAATTCAGGGCTGGAAACATCTCCTGGGAGTTTCCTTTAAACAGTACAGTGTTGGAGGGAGGGCTGGGAGTGACCAGAGTGTCATGAGGCACAAATATTTGTAAGCGGGCTCATGTAAGGGCAGAGCTCCCCTCCTGAAAGTCCGGCAGCGAGGGAGCTTTTCCAGCTGCTTTCATGGTCGATTAGCTGGTGTTTGAGTGCCTTGGCCTTGCCCAAGTGACCTTCCCGGGTGTCCCCGCAGACAGCAGCGGGTGGGCCAGCCTGTGGAGGAAGCACAGGGACTGCCTGCCCGCCACGGACAGCGGGCACTACATCACCTGCAGCGGCATCACCGCCGTGCTGCGGCGGCTCGGGGCGCAGCACCGCGTCTACGAGCTGCCGTCGGGCTGGGACATCACCGAGTGCTTCACCGAGGGGGACGCGCTGGGCGGACGGATGATGGATTTCCTGACCGGGACCAAGAACTTCCTGGGCACGGCCCCGGCGGCGCTGCGGCGGCGGCTGCAGGATGCTCTGTGCCAGCCCGAGTGCAGCAGCACCAGGGACGGCAGGGTCATCTTCAGCAACAACCTCAGCATGATCGTCGTGGAGTCCTAGAGCCCCGAGCCTCCCCGGACTTGTTTTTTAACACTGCGCATCCTGCCTGTGCTTTCACTGGGACTGCCACTTTTCCGTGTCTGGACGAGTCTGTGTGACCTCTGCAGCGGGGACAGTGTTGGCTGTGTGTGCCACCCACTGCTGCCATGTGTGCCAGGACAAAACCAGCAACATGTCTGCTGCTTTGCACCTAGGTAATGTCACTGCACCCAGCCTGAGCTGTAAGTTGCCCTGCACTAGGCTATTTCACACGGTTTTATCAGTGTAGGCATTTACTGCCCCAAGTCTCTCTCAGCGCCTCACAATATAGATATGTCTTAAAAATTTATCAGCCTTTTTGTTTGGAGAATATTTTGGAACCCAGGATGATACTTGCCCTGTGCTCTTTCAGGCAGACATTAATTTTGTTACTTTCTTACTACTGTTTGTCTCCATATAAAATAAAAGTGATCTTAAAACAAAAAAGTCACATCTGGTTCTGCACACGTGGGATGATAGAAAATAAAGAACAAAGAGGTCATTGAGTTAAAAACAAAAAATATGCAAAGTACCATTTTATGGAAGCATTAAGGGTTTCTTGTAAGTGAGAAAGATGAGCCTGAGGATGTGGAAGAGCTGGGAGAGAGCTGCAGCTTGTCCTTGTGCTGCAGCCCTGGGAGGCAGCTTGGCTCTGTTGGAGCAGCATCACTGCAGCACAGCAAAACAGCACCAATGGCACTAAAATGTGGTGTATGTGGTTAAAATGTTAAACAGGTAAGTCAAGACTATTTCCCCAGGACCCTGAGTTGTTTAGAGGGCTGAAGGAGGTGCTGCCAGGGCAGCCAGCTCCAAAGGGAGATGCCACACAATGAGTTTTGGTTCTGCATTTGGCACCGTGGTGCTGTGCAGACCTTGGGCTGAGCACATGGGGGAAGCTGCCTGCAGTGTCAGCAGCCTCATTGCAAACAGCTCAGTGGGAAATACCTGCAGGCGCAGAAACCATCTCTATGTCTGACTTTTCCATGCTTAAACTGGGTAGGACACACCTGTGTGCACCTGGAGGGGCTCAGGGTGAGGTGTGGTGTGGATCCAGTGGCTTCTTCCAGCACCATGGACACATGGGCTGTCACACTGGCTCGCAAGACATTCCATGTCATTGTCACCCAGAGTCCTGCTGATCCTGCTGAAGCTGTCCCACCCTACCCACCCGAATGCAGTTACTGCCAGGGGCAGCATCGCCCTGGAAAGGTGAGGAGCCCATGGAGTCATTGTCTCCACTCTGTCCTTGGTTTTTCTGGGTATTGTTTTAGGTTTGGGTTTTATCATAACTTTTTGAAATGCAGCCATTTCTTCTGAAACTACTGTAACGGGGAAAATGAGCAAAATAATGGGAAAACAGTAGCATAATATCATCTCCCTGGCAGGACTGGGGCACCCTGGCCTGCAAGAACTATTGCTGTCAGTTCCAGAAACATCGGTCAAAACTGGACAACCTCCTCTGGAGTACCCCATACCCGAGCACAATCTTTTCCCTTTGTTCCATCCTATTGTTTATTCCATAGGCATCTCCTTTGCTGGTGCTGGCTCCCAGCACTGGGCAGGGAGTGAACAGCTGGGCTGTTGGATGGGCTCTCAGCACTGCTCCCATCAGGGCTCTCCTTCCACTATGAATTCCCATGGTTTATTTCTAATCAGAAGTGATGTCTCTGTCTTTACCTGGTAAATTAAGAGGAAAAACAAAATGTACCATAAACCAGGCTTGCTTTTCAAGCTTCAAAGGAAAATCTACCTGTTAGTCTTTGCAGAAATTTGGCACAGTACAGGTTTGCCCATATCCTCCCCAGCCTAAGAGGTTTTCCACCCCTCTTTGGAGTTTTCTGCTCAGACAGACACATTTCCAATAAGCAGATACTCAGTAAGATCCATCTGTGAGCACAAAATTTACCCACACCCCTGTAAATCAATGTGCAAATGCTCAAAAAAAGAAGAACTTCAAAGCAGACTGTTTAGTGACAGGCTGGGGAGATGAAACAGGGCACCCCATTAAAAACACGGCTGATCAATGCTTTATATGTAATTTTTCCTTTGATTCTTCAAAAGCAAGTAGTTTATCAACAACTGTGCTTGTACACCTGGAATAAATAGCATCCTAAGTGTCCTATTTGTTTATATATTTATTCTTTGGTGAACATGCTGTTTAATAACTATTTTGCTTTTTAAAAGATGCTCTCCTCCCATGCAGAATGTCAGACTGTGCTTCCCCAGCAACAGGAGTGTGGCCACCAGAGGGCTGCAGCAGCCAGCAGAATAAATCCGCCTCCCAAAACACTGGAAGAGCTGAGCTGAAGCAGCAGAACCAAACAGGCAGACAAACGGGTTCAGCTTCCTTTGCTGGCTCATGGCATCCTGATCCCAGCAGTTGGGGACCACATTTATTCCACAGCAGTCATGGGCTCTGACTCTGGTTCTGGGCTCTGGTTTGTAAAAAAGTCACAATGGCACAGCACAGCTGCCACAAGGGATGCACAAAATCTGCTTTTGGGTTGTTTTTTTTCTCCCACTCGATGGCTGGAGTGCTGCAGCTCGGCTGCTGCTGGAGCTCAGGTCTCTGGACAGATGTGCCATTTTATCACTGGGATTTGCATTTCTTCTTCCATAACTGACAGGCATGGCTATTAGTTGTGTTGATGCCATGTTGAAACCTCCTTCCTTTAATGCTTTCTTTCTGATCTCAGGGTCTCTCAGGGACCCAGGAGTGACAGCTCCCAGGAGGGAAACACCAGGAAGGGCATGGCAGGAGTGAGAGGCTGCTTCAGCCTTAGCTTTGAGCCAGACTAACCCTGCTGAGCTCAGTCCAGGACAAGCCCTACTCCACAGTGAATTTCATGGCAGTTCCCATTTAGTGAGGAGCCAGCCCATGTCTCTCAGAGGGAATTGTGATGCTCCATCAGCATCAGTTTGTTCCAGCCCAGAGAGAATGCTTTTGTGGATAACCATGCAGTAAGCTGTCCTGTGTTCTCTGCAGTAGAATCAGTGCCTGCAAAACCCAAACTGTACATTTCACATGCAGCAGTCACAGATTTTATCCTCCTTTCCAGTTCATAATACGCCCATTTCAATGCACAGCTCTGATTGTGTTACAGTCCCCTAAAAAGGAGCTACAGAAGCTACAGAGAACAACTCTTTACAACATCAAGGATGATAATTTTAGTTTTACTGGGGCTGTATGCAGTCTTGGGGGCTGAATGGTTTGCCTTGGAAGTGTTAAGGCTTCTCTACTCATGAATGTCATCAGGGGAGTGAAGGTAGAATAGGAACTGAAAAATCTCATCACTGATTTCTGAATAATGTCATTAAAAAACAAGCTCAGTAAAATACTGGATCATATACTGAAAAGATTGTACTTAATGAGGGACGAAATAAAGAGGCTGAACTTTTTCCCTCCCTCTTCAACATTTTCCCACAGAAATCTGTTGAGGCTTATATCAAGCATGTAGGATTGTGCTTACCTTTTTGGAGCTAACAAAGGCCTTTGTAGGGATAACAAAATCCTAGACATAGCTCTAGAAAGGTGTTTATCATCTAGCTTTTTTAACTGAATTTTTTTTTCAAGGTCATATACTCCAGACTGAGGATGAATATCTAACCCAAGTCTAAAAAATATCTTTATTATTGAACATCATTCCTTGTAGTCACTCCCCTCCCTTACTGAAGTATCAATAGAAACTTAAATCTTTCTAAACGATGAAAGTCCTCTCAGGCAGAGAATGTGTTGGTCATCCCCCATTCTCCTTTAATTCCTTGTTTACAACAAATACATAACGAAAGAAACAAATCCCTCCAAGATAAATGTTTGGAGTAGAAGCTCCAGCTGGAATGATCTCGTGCCTGAGGAGGTTTGTGGAACATGTGAGATGGCAAGATCCCAGTGGGGCTTTTCTTCTCATCTCTGAGAAGGAGCAGGGAAGAGCAGAACAGGAGTTTCATTTCCACTCCCCACTCCTGATGACACGTTCGATTAGACCAGTAGCCAGTAAATTGCCAGAGAAAACATGTTTTGTCATACATTGTAATGATGGTACCTCTGGTGAATTTATAAATGTGATAAGGAAATTTTCAGAGCGGTCTCCAAGTCCCTATTGCTTTGTTAACATTTTTTTAGCATCCTATTAATCACTCAGTATGTATCTGTCAACAGCTGATATTATGGATTAAAGAAGATTACAGCTCATTGCTCCAGTGGCTGTTTTCTTTAGGATTTAACTCCACAGGAACTTTGCCTCCCTCTGACAAAACCAGCCCCTTGCTTTTGCAAACACTTTGCAGTGCTTCCCTGACTAAGAGTGGGTTTACTTTAAAAAGTATCAAAAATGCTCATCCAGAAGGGCAATGTTTTGATTTTATTATTTCTGGAAGAAGGGCTAATACACTTTCAGTGCTGAACAAAGAGTCCACAAGATCCTGATTTACAGGTGTTTCCATGTAGATAAATACTGATTTTGTTTTGTCATGCTTGTGCAGATCATGTCACTTGTTATTTGGGGAAAGGGGATGTTATTTGAGGAAATTCAGAAAAAGTTCTACAGGTTTAATAAATTTAACCCATGGACTTTCTCCATTGTTTACTATCAACTATAGGTCATTCTCCAATTCTATGTATTTGTTATCCACTCTGGGATACAAAGAAATCCTTGTGACTCCTATGATGCAACACAGAATTAACACCAGAGAATCAAACAACTCACCCATGAATAACCTTCAGACTAAAAATTATTCACCCAAACTTACTCCCTTGTGCCAGGACTTGTTTTTACGCATAGAAACAATAATGCCAAAAATACCAGCTTTGATCTAGACTTTCTTCCTGAGCTTATTTAATTCTTACAGCTTGTCTCCAAGGCCTTATCAGTCTTTGCTCCCTTCTTTGGCAGAGCATCTCCCCACCACAGCCTCATCCCAAAGCAGCCAAACTAAAGAAAACTTTCCTCCCCCACTCCTGATGAGCAGGGTCATGGCCAGCCTTGGTCCTGGCTCACTTGCAATTCCTGCCAAATGTCCATGCAGATTTCTTGCTTCAGAGCCTCGGGTGACACAAAGCTCCTCCTCAGGTGTTTTACTGGGAGCCTCTCATCCCATTACAAATGTCTTAAAACAACAAGCACTGCCAGAGCCTGCCTTCTCTGCACTTTGTGTAAATTATCCCTGGGCCACTACTTAATGTTTATTATTTCTGATGCATTGAAATTTTAAACTGTGGGCATTAATATAACCTATAGTACAGGGCTAGGTAAAAGGGTTAATTGGAGAGGAAATTCTTGCTTTGCTGTATGGGAGAGCTGTACTTTACTCCCCCTAACCCCCAGCAAATACAGTCCCCAAATTCATTCTTGTTTTGGTGGGAATTTAAATAAATCTCCCAGTTCCATCTCTCTGCCACAAATTGCTTCTGAACATAATTAGCCTTTCTACTGGTACTGGAGCCCTGTTTATTTATGTGTCAGTCCCTGGAAAGTGTAGGAATATATAAATTTCACTTAGGCTTAGACAAAAATTCCTCCTTGACCAGAATCCTGTAATTTCAAGGGAAAGAAGGAAGTAAGGAATATAGAAAACAGTCAATATTCTATATCTTTCTTATACTTCCCTTACCCTCCCCTGCCTTTCAGAAACTTGTAGGTCAGGGACCTCCTGTGCTGAAGGCTGCATCTGGGCAGTCATCCCTCCTCCTTGCCTTTCCTCATTCATTTCCCTAATTTCCTTTAAAATGTTTTGCAAAAATAGCCAACAAATAAATCCATTTCAATACCTCTACACAGTCAGTTCTTATCTTGGTGAAAGATATCTCCCTTTTTTTATATCATTTCCTCTAATGTGAGGATCACATGGCCAACTTTCATACACACTCTGACTGCAAAACAGTCACCTTCTGATTCCAAGATCAGGCTAGAAATTATTTCTGAGACAATCTGCTGTTCAAAATTTCTCATTTGGCTATTAGACAGAGAAACATTTAAGTCTGAGAATGCAAAGGAAAGTTCATGTTTGTAATTAAGGGCCTCCCCTGTTCCCAGGATATCTGCATTTGCATGGGGCCCTGCCATGGGCTTTCCCAGGCTGGCCAGTATCACTTCATCTGGCTTGGAACCAATTTTCCATCTTTAAAACCGTTTTTTCCTTGCAGGCAGGTCATGAGGCTGGATCCATTACTGCAAGCAGGAGGTTTTATTACTGAGGCGATAAGTGTCATGCCAATACAATAGTAATAATAAATAACTTCTCTAAAAGTGTAAAAGGCCTGACATTATTAATTGCATTTCAAGCTCTTGCAGCATGTGTGGATCAGGATTGAATGCAGAACAGACCAAAGGCTTTTTTCCTTGCTTGTGTTTTTGCTCTTTGGAAAGAAATGTGTTTTGTTTTTTGTTCAGCTGAAATGCACTCAGTGCACTGAGCCTGCAACAAACCTCTCACCTGTGCAAGCCCCATCACTCCCACCAGGGCTCAGATGTCCCTGCTGGGATGCAGAGATGGAGGGACATCCCTCTGACAGGCAGGGGAGGTCTTTCTTTTCTTTTTTTCCCTTTCAACAGCAAATGCAATCTTCTCAGTCCTAAGTAGAGATGGTGTCAGATGACTTCAACAGGAGGCAATGCTTTCAGAAGCTTATAAAAGATGTGATGTTCTGCATCTCTCCTGCAGGCTGCAACTCACTGATGAACGTGCAGAGGGCCTCACAATGCCCCAAAAGTCACTAAAGCTCTTGGTTAAAGGCAGAAATTGGTCCCAGATGCTGCAGGGCTCTGGCACAAAGCATTGCACAAGGCTGCCTTGTATATCTGAGTTGAGATGCTCACAGATAAGTTCACTGAGCAAAAGCAGGTCACATCAGCAGATTTAATGTGTGCTTTGGACCTCCTGCACCTCATTTTCTGTCCTCTGCTAAAACATTTTTCTTCTTTTGATCATTTGGCAACAGGCAGTTTTTTCATTACAATGGAAATAAAAATAGTTGACACAAAAGGGTGGAGTTTTGCATATTCAGAGTGACAGTGAAAAGTTGCACTCCTGAGTTGGCTGGAATAGAGTGAACATTATTAAGTGGTGACATGAAAAAGACCTCTCAAAAGAGATAATGCCTTCATCCAATTAATCCTTCCTAATGAACTTACCCTTCAGAGGTGGGCAGAACAGTTTCAGCGTGAAGTTTGCTTCCTGTGATCATTTGTGCCAATAAAATCTTGTGAGGAAGCTGATGAAAACTGATGTGAATGTGCCTGAAGTTGATTTATTTTGGTATTTGACTTGTCAGGAAAAGGAAAAAAAAGTGGTTTGTACTTTTCAACCTAATCTGCCATTGTGCTCTCTCCTGATGATCCCATTCTTTAATAACTCCTCAAATTATAATAAGGCTCTGAGGCATCTGCTTCCCTTTGAATTTGCAGCTGAGAAAATTCCACGTTTGAAACACTTGGAAATGGAGTTTTATTTGATAACCTGTATTTTTGAGGTGGCTACTACCTTGATGAACACCTTGATGGTTATTTCAGTAATAGTAGTCTAAAAATACTCTTCTGTCTCTAAGAAATTTGGGTTGAGGAAAGAATCCTTTTTCCACTATGTTATAATGATACTTTGCACTTAGGCACATTCTTTTATCAAAGCATGTTTTATTCATCAATGCACCAGGCCCTCAATTGTTCTTGTTTAATTGTGACTCTCTTTATACCATAGGCTTAGAAGTCCAACAGTGACATTTCATTCCTGCTTTTTCCTGTGCTTTGAAGATCCCAAGAAAGAAAGTGTCAGAAAGGGGAAAAGAAATGTGAAAGTTCAACCAAAGCAGAAGTTGTCAGACTAAAACGAATCCAGAGGGAGGAAAAAAGTCAGAAGGATTGATAAGAAGATTTTAAAAAATCATATATTTATGAGATGTTGGTTCTTTTATAAAACTGGGAGCTCCTGTTTATCTGCAGTTAGAACTGGCTCTAAAGTGGGATAGCATCCCCAAATGAGGGCACCCAAAATTATCTACTTAGCTCCTACCTCTGTTTTAATAACTCTTATTAGTGATCTGTTTTCATCATGCCAGTGAGTATTTTTGCAGCTTTGAAAAAAGAAAACATTCCTGAAGGTAAGGATTTAAGCTGATAAACTGAAATCCCCAAATTTTAAATATTGGCCACTGCTATAAATGTCGTCCACTGCTATAAAATGATTCAGTGAAGTCATCACGAATAGCAACTCTAACTCTTCCCCATCTCCCATTTAACCAGCAAAAAAAGAGATATTTAATGAAGACAATGGAGCTAATAGCTGGGGAGAAATTATTTTCCAGCTGCTACACAGTTCTGGGGTCACGATACAATTAACCACTTTGAAGTTGTGCAGCCCAGTTTCATACCTCAGACAAAGAATTGGGATCATTTTTGAGCACTGCAAGTTGCTCATACTTCTCCTACTGCTTGTGGCAGAAAGGAATAGTTTTTAACTTGCACTTTGTTCAATATGGTAGTGGAAAAGCCTAGTGCATCCAGGTGGTGGGCACTGAATTAATATTTCTTTTCATATTCTGGAAGAGTGTCTCAATCAAAATGAGACTTTATGGCCTGTTTTTAATTTCACAGTCATAAAGATGAACATGAAATTTTTCCAGAGAAATAATTAGATATCACAGAATAAGGCACGTCCTCATCAAATAATAATAACACATTTAATTAAGTGAAAAAGTATACTAGCTCTAACAGATCTTACTGTCTATAATTTATTTCTAGATTTATGGGTATTTTGTAGTCTGCAAGTCCACTAAGTATACTCAGTGTATAATAATGCTTTTCTTAGTTATTATTTCTGTTTCTGTTCCATGTAGACTAAAAACTACTACATCCATTCTTTTCAATTAATATCTTGGTATAGTTTCTTTTAATGAAAACACAGTTCCTTTGCTAATTTTTTGCCAGACATTTGGCCCTGGGGCTAAACCAACCAATATGTGTTTTTGTTTCTCTGGTGGTTCCATGGATGAGTTTGGATTAGAGTGGGTGCTCATCTAAATGCAAAACACACATAATCACATGTAATTGCCTGAAAACTGGCAACAGGTTAATTAGTGCAGACTGTGGTCCTGAGCTGGACATGCAGGTGGTGTAGTGGCTGTAAGACCTGAACTTCGGCCATCATGAGGTTCAAAACAGAAAAGGACATTTCTGCTGGCCCCAGTTTTCTGTGTTCTTTGATTTGATCTCCTCTTTAGGGCCTTTTGGGTTGTGCCTCAGGGCAGGCAGGGGGGATATGCTGCTGCTGTATTCCAGAGCATGAGCAGGTCAGGGAAGACACATTCCCTGAGTTGGTTTAAAAGCTCAGACATGCTTTTTGTCTCGTGGCTGAGCTGATGCTTGAGTGACTCTTCTGATGGTAAAAGACACTGATGCATCAGCACCAGCCAACGCCAGAGCCATCTATTTATCCAGGGAAGTGCTGCAATAGATCAATGTTAAATGCTTATTTGTGCTTCACTGCTCCAAGGCACAGAAACTAATTACCAAAGATAAATTAGCCCTTGTGACAATGACTAAGAAGTACACGTCCCAGGATAGACCACCTTGACCACAAGCACACATAATTCTGCCTCTGAGGAGGAGCAGCAGAGGGTTACACAGCTCATCCTTCAGCCCCAGCTCTCTCAGGGTGGAGTGCTGCTGGCTTTGTCATGTCCTGGAGAGCTGGGGACCATTTGCTTGTAACAGTGGTGGGAGTTTTGCACCACTGAATTAGTGGTTTATCTCAGTCTCTTCTGCCTTTACTCAGAGCCAGGATTAACAAATACACAATGGAAACAGATTTTCTTGTGTTTGGGCTTGGTTGTTTATGAAATGTTATTAAAAAGTACAGAGCGTTCAACAGCACCTCTAGCTACCTGCTAGAAGCGAGGAAAATGGAGGAAGATCCAGCTGCTACAAGGTTTCTTAGAGATAAACAGTCCAATAGAGAATTAACACTTATATTATTTATCCTTTTAACTCAATAACCAGATTCCCATGACCCTTAGTGTGACACTGACTGATCAACCAGAAATTACTACCTGAAACCCATGAAGAAGAAGATGAACACTGAAAAAGACAACACCCAAAATCCTCCATATTGTCTCATACTATAATATACTATAAATACTTCAAATTTAAAACCCATCACCCTGTGAAAGCACACACTTCTATTTC
>VZTT01012003.1:108129-133587 GCA_013400855.1 Buphagus erythrorhynchus | reverse complement strand
TTTTTAGCTAAAGGCCCTCGGTGTTTCTCATGGCAGCTTGAATCAGCAAATGAGAGCTTGTCAGAGTTGCAATAGGTTTGTAATGCCACTGATGCCTTAAGTTTTAGCTTTCGTATTTTTCAGATTCCATACTGCCTTAGTGTGTAACTCTGAACTTCATATAAAGTGTTAGTAAGTTCTCTTCACAGCCTAGTTAGACAGACCAATTCTTTTCCAGCCTGAGAACCAAGGACATTGCTGCAGCTTCAGGCCCAAAAAGTGCAAACAGTGGGGAATTGAGGAGAGCAGTCTGGAGGACGGGACTGCATAACCTGGAGCTGGAATTGGACAATTAACCCCAATATGGAAATGGGCCGAAACTTATAAAAGTGTAAAAACTTGTGACCCATTGTCCATCTTGGGTCCATACTGGGCAGAGCCATGGCCAGGCTCTTGTACTGCCCAAGATGTGTCCTTTGAATGCCTTTTAATAAATACATCCTTTATTGCTTTAACTCTGTCTAGTCTCTGTTCCAGGTCAGCCTCTTTAGGCATCACCACTGCTTCAGTTATCCCTCCCTTGGACCTTGTACTTCTCTCTTCCTGCCAAATTCGGTGGATCTGAATGCAAAAATTTATACCCTATCTTATTCCCTTATTCTCTAACTGGAGCTGAGGGACTCAGAATAGATCTTTGGGAGCCTGCAGAGCTCCTCTAAATTTTCCCTGCAAGGGAAGCAGGAGAGAGCTGCTTCCATTAACTTTCTGCCCCAAGCCCTTACAAAAGGTCTTGCTAGGCTGGGCACTGCATTTTCCACAAATTGTGCAAAAACAGAACACAAAGCCATTATGGATTCAACCCTGCTCATTGTGTCCATCATAACAAGCTCGGGGGA
This sequence comes from Buphagus erythrorhynchus, assembly GCA_013400855.1. Classification (NCBI taxonomy): domain Eukaryota; kingdom Metazoa; phylum Chordata; class Aves; order Passeriformes; family Sturnidae; genus Buphagus; species Buphagus erythrorhynchus. The sequence goes on along the minus strand of VZTT01012003.1, from coordinate 132,712 downwards.
GACCTGCAGGACTGCAGGAGGAATAACTTGAGTGGGGAAACCTTGGGAACACTCACAGTGCCTGGGGGACGGTCATGCTGCTGTCAATATCTGTGGGAAAGCTCCTCTGGAAGCCAAGTTGACTAAATTGCTCTCAAATAACTCAGAAATGAATACACTCTTCCCTATCTCCATGGGAAGTACCTCTACCAACTGAAATATCTTAGCATTCCCCTTCCCTTTTCACCTGGTTGTATCACTGTGGCACCACAGACCCATCTCATGCTGGAGCAGAGCAGGCCCTCACCTGTTCTCCTGTGCCATCCCAAATTGTCCTTTCAGCTCTCAAGGACATCCATTGCTCTCAGTATCATATCCCAATTCTCCTCTGTACTGAAGGCACCCCCTGGTTTTGGGGCATCAGCACAATTTCATCACCACAATCTTCCTTTTCTGCCAAGATCATGAACGGGAACACTAAGCTGTGTGACTGACCCTTGAGGAAGACCCTGGAAAATGCCTCCAGGTCTGGTGCTTTCTGAGCACACCTTGTTGCTGGAGCCCAGGTATAATTAAGAGGAATAACCTGTATTTTTATAACTATGTTTTAACAAGCTAATATTTTCTAAATGTGAAAATCCCAATTGCAGCCTGAGAAAGTGAAGCATCACTTCTGTCTCTGTGACATCCTCTCTCCACGTGCTTCCCAGCCAGCAGAGCAAAGCACTGAGGGAGTTTCTGCAGCCAGATTTGTAAGACCCCCTGTCCTGGTTGGGATGGACACATCAGCTCAGGCTTACAGGTGTGGGGGCACTGCCCCTGTCCCTGCCAAGCCATCGGGAAAGGATTGGCTCCAGCTCTTAACCCGGCTGGATTTTATAGCATTTCTTCAAGCTCTGGTTGGCAAGCCTAGAGGTACAAACCCGAAGGGTACACCTGGGTGGGGTTGTACCCACTCCATCAAAGCCTCCTGGCCACGTTAGTGCTGTCGCAGGTAGTTTTCCATAATTTTATTTTCCATCAGCAGAGGTCAGCATTGCCTTGCTGATGGACGGCCACATCCTCACCTGCAGGGAACAGCAAAGCATCACAAAATCAGTTTTCATCAGTCCTTGTTCTTTTGTCGTGATGGATTGTGTCTTTGAGCTCCAGCAGCTCCTGGAGGGGCAGGTGACCAAGCCACCAGCTGTGTCTCCTGGAAGTGCCAAGGGAGGCTGTGGGGTGCCCTTGCTCATGCCATGGGCTGTTCAAGGTGCCTGGGGACAGCAGAGACGCACTCAGGGTGCTGTCATGGGACCTGTGGGACACCTGTGTCCACCCAGAGCTGCAGCTGGAGAAAGGCTGATACCCCCAGCACCACAAACATCCCCAAACATGGACAGGCAATGGAGCCTGGGGGCCTTGGCCATGGATCTGATGTTCCCTGTTCATATCAGGACTGTATTTTGTCTAACTGATTTATGCTTTGTTAAATGGCTGAGGGGTGTTATAAGCATGTGACTCAACTGTTATTGCATATAGATAATTATAGCACTTCTAAACAACTAACTGGACACTCTAGTCAGTCCATTAAATAATTGCTCATTCTTTGTGAACATCCTTTTGACACAAGGTGGGTCCAGCAGAGGAAACAAAAATGTGAACCAATCCTCCAGGGACCTATCTATCGCCTAATTTTTGTGCTATGTCCCTAATATTTTTTCCTGAGCTGGGAAATTCATCTTTCTAACTAGTAGTCTTTATTTTGAAGTTTGGTGTTTTTTACCTACATATTGAATGATTCAGCCAGGCAGTTTCTAATCCATATGTACTGCACCGTGCTGAAGCTACACCACCCTTGACACATAAATGAAAATATTGCACACCAAGAAGCCAGCAGCTCAAGCCAAACTGGTTGCCTCAGTGTTGTCGTCAGCCAAAATCCCAATCTCATAATGTACCCTGGAAGTTGTTGACAGGAGTAGTTTCCATGCTGTCTGGCACTGATTGTGTGCCTCCACTTGGAGCAGGGGAATGACACAGAGCAAGGCTGTCCCCAGAAGCCTGAGTGGCCTGTGGGGACAGTGCTGGCAGCCCTGCAAAGCAAAGTGGCTTTGATGTCTTCATGGATGGACAAGGTGCTGATCAGCCTCTAGTCTGGGTTGAGGGAAGTGGGTTTTATCTTCCCCTTTGCACTCCAGGAGGCACAGAATTTAGGGGATGAATTTGGGCTGAATGTCTAACAAAAATAAACAGTCTGAAGGGTGGGTTTGGTGTAGCCTGGTAATGACAGGGAAATTCAGGTGCAGTGGTAAACCTGGTGAGCTTGGCCTTCAGCACTGGCTATCAAATTGAAGATCAACATGAAATCACCTCAAACACGTGTGTGATGTGAGAGACTTTGTGGGATTGCTCAAGGGAAGTTACCTGGGGGGGCAGGACTGAACTCTGTAAGAGGAATGAACCCTTATTGCCATTCCCTCAGTGTCCCTCAGGCATTTATTGTGTCTCATACATTTCTGTGCTTTCTTAAAATTTCCATCTCTTGCAGATGATTGCAAGGCCCACAGAAATCCTGTATTAGATCCCAAGTGAGAAGTACACCAGTGGGACAAGGATTAACACAGCAGCTTTGGTCCCAGGACATTTGGATGTGGTGTCACATGGAGATGAAGAACTCCCTGTGTGGTGGGAGCAGCCTGGCCCTCCCTGGTCCCCCCACTTCTCCACCCAGCAGTTTGGGAGGTGTTTTCTACTGAGTTCATAAAAGAAGCACCACACAGAATCCCCTGGCTGTGGCAACAGATTCAATCAGTCTCAGTCCATTAGCTTAACTAATCAATAGCTCTAAGTGCCATAATGCTGTCTCCTACTCCATCACAAAAGCTGAAAACTTACAGGAGGCCACGTGTAATTACGGGCACTCTCTCCATTAACTTCAGGAAAATTAAACAGCCAATATTTGGGTGTCTGGCAGGTTACTTCTCTTAGGAAAGCTAGCACATCCAACTCAAACAGAGCTGATTAATGAGAAAAAAAAAGGCACATTTTTATTACGGTTTTTCATGATGTTTTCATATCACTGTCACCCCAGCAGCTCAGGATGTGTTTTGGATGGCAGACCTGCATCTCCCCACTGCACTTTGTGTTGCTGGCCTCAGCTGCAGGGACCTGAGACAGAGATGTGCCCTGGTTTGGAATGACTGCAGAAGATCCCACTCCATTGCTCTGGAGTGAGAAGGAAAATTGCAAGAAATAAAACCAAGGGGAAAAGAAATCCCACAAGTAATAGTAATTAATTTAAAACAACAACAACAACAATAATAATCTTCTTCACAACATTTTTTGCTTGTTCCTATGCTGTAAATCCTCTGTCTGGCAAAAGGGTGGCTCCAAAATTTTATATTAAGTTCCCTTTAAAGCAAAAGTCTGCCTCTGGGAAGCCAAAAGTGGACCACATTTGCATTTTTGTGCCTGAGGCTGGAGGCTGGACCTTTAACCCTGCATTACCAGCAGCATTCCAGAGCCAGGGGGTACATCCACAGCCCAAGTCTCTCCACTGGGCTCTGAGTTGTAAAACTCATTAGTTAGAGTAAGACTGTGTTTTCTTAATTCTTTTTGCCATAAGTGATATACTGTAACCAATTCCAGTTCTCTTTGCCTTTTCATGTACTGTACCCATCCTTGTGTATCCTAATTTGAAAGATATTCCCTGCTGCCTTCCCCCACTCTTCCCAGTTCCCTTGGAACCTGGATGTGACTGCAAGAGGAAGACAAGCAGCCAGAGCATGGCCAGGAGGTGACTCCCATCACTGAAATCAGGAGCAAATCCTGAAATGCTTCTTTTGTCCTCATTAACTTCACCAGGAGTTGTCAGAGCAGAGACAAAATCAAACCCAAGTGAAACACCAAATATGATCTGCACAGCAGGCTCATCCCAGGGTAGAGGTTGCAAAGAGGATTCCTGCTCAATAAAAGCATGAATGCACCTGTATGTAAAGAAACTCAGAGGCTTTTGTCTGTGGGAAGATGAGAGGTGAGTAGGGATCAAAACATCAAGATGGCAATGTAGCTTTCTAATAAAAGCCTGATGTCTTTAGAGCAACTGGTCCCAGGCTTATTTAATCAGGAAAATAGCTGGGAGTTTAAATAACTTGCAATATAAAGCCTGCACAAAGGAGAGAGTGAGCAGGCTGGGTAGGATGTGCCTGTATCTTGTGGGAGGATGTGAATTTGAAAGAAGCAGTGACACTTAGAAACTGCCTACAATGGCACCAGCTGGATTGAGGGGAGAGATAGAAATGGTATTAAAAAATATATTATTTCCAGCAGCAGTTGCAGGCCTACAGGGCAGAAAGGGAAGGGAGAGCAGGGATCATGGAAAGAGATAAGGAGGGCAGGTGAAGAGTGAGGACAGCACGCTGGGAATGGCAATTGCTGGGGCTGTAACAGGAGGAGCAGCTCGAAGGATGCAATCAGGGACTGAGCTGCCTCCTTCCAGCTCTGCCCACTCCAAACTGACCCCCAGGCTCCCTGCAGGCATCCCTCACCAGGCACCCCTCACCGCCCCTTCCATCCCACATAGCCTTCCCAAAAATTCCTTTTCAGACACAGATCTTCACATCTGGCTTCAGAGCAAGTAAATAAAATAAATAAACCTTCAGTTCAAGGCTTGAGGAGACGACTGTCATTTCTTTGGGAATGGCATTTCACAGAGGGGAACAAATCCACAGTACTTCTAGGGAAGCTTTAAGATGGCCTTTTCAGCATCTCTTGCTGAAACATGAATGGACTCTGCAGGGAGGAGCTTCCAGTCAAGGCTCCTGTTGGCTCCAAATTAAGTTGTAATTAAAAAAAACCTAAATGACAGCACTATCCATGAAAAGCTGTGGTACATTTTCACTCGAGCAATGTTATAGAACTATGTCAAGGGCTTTTGCATGATCCATGTACCTTGCACTGATAAGTACTAGCAAGAAAGCAGTGATTTTTTACTGATATTTCACTGTGAAATTCCATATTTGTGATGTCTTTTGGCAGTAGGTGGTATGCTCAGCTCCAAAATTAATATATTAGTTCAAACTATAGAAAAAGAAAGTAGTATAAATTAAAGCATGGCTGTGTTCAGAGCCAAGCTTCAGCATGGCTTTGGAGAGCAACTTTTTGCATTGGCAGGTGGTGATAAAACAAGGGGGAATGGTTTTAAACTAAAAGAGGGCAGGCTTAGATTAGATGTTAGGAAGAAATTATTTTCTGTGAAGGTGGTGAGGCCCCAGCACAGGTTGCCCAGAGAAGCTGTGGCTGCCCCTGGATCCCTGGAAGTGCCAAGGCCAGGCTGGACAGGGACTGGAGCAACCTGAGACACTGGAAGGTGCCTCTATCCATGGCAGGGAGTTAGAACAAGATGGTCTTTGATGTCCCTTCTAACTCAAAGCATTCTATGATTATCTGGCCATACCAGACCCTGATGGGCTGCAGATAATCTCAATTTCCACCTGGAATGGCAGAGTCCCAGGGTCTAACTGCACCTGTTGATCATAACATCTGTCACTAAAAAAAGGTGAAATCATTGTTAATAGCAGTTTGCAAAACTGTCAGTGTGTTTCTGTAGTCCTGCCTGCAGTTTGTTTTGTGGCTGTGAGTTGCACAGTGCCATAAAAACCCACTCTGCTGAGTGTGCTTGCTGAGAATAAAGGGCTGGAGAGGCCAAGGGCACAGCAGAGCAGCCCCTCCTGGCCAGCCATGCTGCTTGCAGGATCACTTGATCTTTATTTTTCTTATTCCTCCACCTCTACCCATTGTTAGGTCTGGGAGAAATAAAAACAGCATGAGCTGAGCTTCACCTCCCATCTGTGCCCCAAGGAAATGCCACACAATTCCTCTGAGAGCATCCAGTGCTGCTGAGCCCTCTTCCCACACAGGCACTCCTAGAGCTCACTGGCTCTCTCCTTCCACACAGGTTCTCATCAGTAACCTGTGAGAACATCCCATCGTTGTCATTAAATGGGCAGAAGGGGCAAAAACTTGTGGGTTGTAAGGAAAAAAAGAAGAAAAAAGGGCAAAGAAGAAAAATGAAAGGCAAGTGACTGGTGTGGAGGTGCTGGGTGCAAAGTCCCATTTCCAGGATGCTGTCTGCTGTCCCAGGAAGCAGAATCTCTTCAGAAAGAATTATGGAGCATTTTAGATGTAAAGGTTGCCATGGCAATGTGATGCCCAAAGTGGTGCAGGGGCTCTGCACTCTACAGACACCAGGGGAGTGCCACCCCTGTGCTGGCACTGCCAGATGCCATCCAGCCAAGGCCTGAAGGGAATCAATTTTGTCTACAGGACACTCTTCACCAGGTCAGGGTAATTTACATGTGGGGTTTTGGCATGAGTGGTGACTTACAAACATCTGGAGTGCTCCTAATGCAGACAACTTCATGCAAAGATTTTGATTATGAGAGTTGTAAGCAGCTACTGCCATTGGAGAGGAGGGAGTGTGCCTAAACCCTTTCCAAAGCTTAAGATAAGTTCCCACAGGAAGAGATATGAAGGGCATGAAAATGTTACACTTCGAGCAGAGAGATTTAGGAGGGATTTGAGCCATGCCAAGGAGTTCCAAGCAGAATATTCAGCTGTCAAATGATGCTGTGAGGGCAGGCACTGCTCCCCCTGCACTGCCATGTCAGAGCAGGGCACAGGCAGACATCAGTGCCATGTGCTCAGGGGGATGATGCCTTTCCAAACACAGCCTAGAAGAAAACCCTTCTAATTTTGGTTGATTGCTTTTCAAGTGTGGCTTGTTCAGATCTTCTTTGTGGCACCAGCTCTTGAGGGAACAGCTAGAGGAGGAGGAAAGGGGGAATTAGTAACGTGGGGGAGGTGCCAATGGGAAGTGGATATTGCACAAATATAGGAAAGACAGTGATCTTTGGAGCCAGGAGTATTTGTTTTGGAAAAAAAGAAAAAACAAACTGTTGCTGTTACAAGTGAAAATTAATTAAAACACAAGCAAATATTAAGAGCTGCATGACTTCTGCCTCACTTCATGCTTTTATCATCCGTGGGTCTGAAGCTCCACTGAGTCAACCTGGTACCAGGGGCAACCCCTCATGACAGTGTCTGAAAAAAAATGCCCAAGTTGTTATTTTTCATTTATAGGTTGCTGGGTATTTCTGTCAGTTCTCTCCTCATATCACTGCATCTTCAAAAGAGAAAATAATTATTCCCATATATGGGTAAAATACTCTAAGAATTGGGGTTTTTTTTTCATAATGAATGATTATTGCTTCCTAAAATGTGTAGAAAACCTGAATCAGCAGCAAAAGTGGCACACAAAAAAAGCCATCTCCTCTTCCCTGGCATAACTCTGCTTTCCCATAACATCAATAACCTGAGCCAGGTCTTTGTTGAGTCCTTCATGCTTCTCCAGTGCAGAATAAAGTTTCTTGGCAGAGACTGCAGTCCCCAGGAAAAAATGAGCTGCACTCAGGGCTAGCAAGAAGTGAGGGTTCTGTGTCTTGTCCATGGCTGCTTGTGGCTTCCCAGGACAAGAGCTGCACACTCTGGGTGATTTCTAGCAGCTCCTTCTGGTGTGGAGCACCTGTTGGTGAAGGTGTGACCATCCTCAACCTCCTCCAAAACCAGGCACAGTCATGAAACCCCCTTACCAATGTTTTTTTTCAAACTGAATTTCTTTCTGAGATCAATTCAATTAAGAATTTCAGTTTCAAATTGCTGACTGGAATGCTATAATATTTTGGAGTTTTTTCAGTCTGGGAACAGAACACTGGTTTGTTTCACTAATTGTAAGCCAGAAATTTGGAGTGCTCCATAATGAGATATTTCACAAACAATTTTTGTTAAATTAACTACAGGAATGGGAAAAGCAAAATTATTTTAACTAAGGCACACATTTGCAAAAAATTAATCTGTTCCTCAGATCTACTGGGGAAGATAAAAAGACACATTTGTTGAACAAATTGTTTCTCAGCAGCCACGTTCAGATTTTGCCTGTTGTAGTTTCTCAGTGTATTATGACAACAAAAAGTAAAACTCAGCCAGGTATTAATTTTTTGCTCTTCCCACCACCCCCCCATTTTTTTGTTATTATTGTCTGTTTAAAAAGCATTTGGATAATGTCCTTGACAAGATGCTTTAACTTACAGCCAGCCCTGAGGTGGTCAGGCAGTTGGATTAGTTCATCACTGTAGGGTCCTTCCTAGTAAACTCTTCTCTTCTCTTCTCTTCTCTTCTCTTCTCTTCTCTTCTCTTCTCTTCTCTTCTCTTCTCTTCTCTTCTCTTCTCTTCTCTTCTCTTCTCTTCTCACAGACCTGCAGGAATGAACTAATTGCAGTGAGAGGGGTTGGGGAGCTGCAGCCCTCTGGTATGGAGAGCTTTGTCAGCCCAAAATGTGAAAGGCCCAGTTTTAAGGTGATGGTGCCTGTGCTGGGTTTGAGGAGGGACAGCAAATCCTCACCTGGATCACAGGGGAAATTCATGGGGTGCAGCTGTGGGGGAGAGCTTTGCACCCACCCCAGGCTGCTGTAGGTGCCAAGTGCACCCCAAAGCTGTGGTGAGGATGGGGCTGGTTCAGAGAGAGCCAGGGCAGACTGAGCCATGCTCAGCCCCCCAGGGCACCCCCATTTTAAGGGCTGCACTGAGGAGCTGCAGGAGGGAGGGGTGGCTGTGGCAGGGCCCCTCTCCCCTCAGAGGGAAGTCTGCACCCGTGGCCACGTATGTGTGCATGCAAAGCTTTGGAAATTTCCATTTTAATAAAAGTAACCTTGGAGGAGCATGAGCAATAACCTGTCTGTTCTTTGGCACTGACAGTTCAGTTGTCCTGAAAAATGAGATTTTGCTAGCCCAGCGCAGAGCTCTTGTTATCATCCTCAGCTTACATCAGCGTGCTTTGTTAGGAGACAGCAGAAATAATTCTTCAGACATTAAGCAACGTCTCGCTTCTGCTTTTATCAGGCTGGCCATGGCTGATTGCATCAGATCCAGAGGAAAGCCCAATAAACTCCTGGATCTTTGGGCTCAGATATTTGGTCCATCTACAAATGCTTTGAAATCTGGTTACATTGTAGAAGCTAGGTAGTTTCTGTGCAGCCTTTCCTGCTTCTTCTGCCTCTTTTCAGTTTCCTAGATCTGACCCTAGGACAGTGCTGTATACAGGAGGACACAGGGTAGAATGGAACAGGAAGGTGATTTTTCATAAATAAATATTAATATTCTGTTGCTGCCCCATTCCTGGAAGGGCTTGAGGCCAGGTTGGATGGGGCTTGGAGCAGCCTGGTCTAATGGAAAGTGTGCCTGCCCATGGCAGGGTTTGGAATGAAATTATCTTTAAGGTCCCTTCTAACACAACTATTCTATGATTCTGTGATGGTCCTATGATGTCAAATAGTGTGCAATCACCTCAATGAACAAAGCCATAGATCTGCCAGGTCTGTGTGTGGCCAGCTCCTCTGCAGGATGTCACTTTACAGAACAATTCTGGGCTCCATCCTGGCCCTTGTCCTTCTCTGCTGGTTCACAGCCTCTGGCTCAGCACAGCCCTGCCCTGGGCACAGGGCTAGGCAGTGCTGCAGCATCCCCAAATCCCCAGAGTCCCTGCACCAGGGCAGCACTGAGCACACATCACACTGAAATCTGGGATTTTGCTTAAAGCTCACTGAATGTGTCCCCAGGGGAAACTAAAGAAGCAAATTAACAGCAGCATCTTTTCTTTTCATAATGCACTAAAAAGCACCAGATGCATATAATCTTCATTTTTGGCTCTCTAAACTTAGGCTTTCATATTAAATGGCAACTGGCACTTGGAAAACCCATACTTAATGCTCTACAGAGGGAAAAAAGTGTGGGCCAGATGCACTGAGTTTATTTTCTTTAGACCAGCTTGCACAGCTTTGGTGATATCAATTAATACAGATTTCTAGAACTGCACAGAAAACCAAACATCACTGATCTTGCTGTTCAGCTATGTTTGAACAGCAGTGCTCATCACCAATGCAGAGCCAGGATGGGATTCTGGGGTGGGAGCTGTGGCTGCAGAAGGGACATTTGCTGGGACACTGCAAGCCAGTAGATTGGCTTGATTTGTGGCTGACAGGGTACTCAGGGTTTCATTTTCCTCAAAACACCCCTTGAAAATAAAGTCATAGAATGAGAACCACAAAATGGTTTTGGTTCAAAAGGACCTGAAAGACCACCTAGTTCTAACCTCCCTGCCATGGGCAAGCAAGTCATGATTGTTGATTTGAAAGGGCAAAACTGTTACTGGTCTCCCCATTCTGCCTATGTGGATTTGGCATCACTCTTTGAAGCACAGAACCATACAATATGGTAGGTACTAAACACTGTGGCATTGCTGCTCCTGGTGAGATCCTTGGTAAAGGGCTTTGTGTCTCATTCCCTCAAACTGGTGAGGAAATGGTGCTGTGAACAGAGAGAGAAAAAATTGCAGTGGGTGTTGCCTTTGCACACAGTCGTTGTTCCGGCTGAACAATTTTAACTATTGGTATGAAATCTTCATTTGAGTAAACTCTCAGCTAAATGTCAAGCTGCAGCGATTCTCTCTGTAACTGTGCCTTTGAAAGCATCGTTATTAATATTACTGGTATTATTTTATATGATTTTTGTCATGTGAACAGCTCATTTCTCCTTGAACAGTTCATTTCTCTAACTCCAGAAGGAAAACATCTTCATTTAACTTAAAAAAAATTCCTTCTTGCTAAACATGGAGAAACAAAGAATAATTTGAGGCACACATAGGACAAATGTGTGCCTGAACACCAAATCACAATGTGATAGCAGACACGGATCAATGGTTTTATCCACACTTATGTTCCTTGGGATAAAACCGCTCCTAACCGGGCTGCAGAGGGTGCACACAACTTGGGAAATGCTTCCCGTTGCTTAAGCTCTGGAAAGTAAGGGATAAGAAGAATATCTGCTGGGCAGGAAAACCAGCTGAAAAAGCAAGGTTATCTGTAATGGAAGGGTTCTATAGGCAAACTGCAAATGATGCTGCCCACATGCCACACACTGAGACAATTATTCCCAATTTGTCAGGAGCTGCATTTTCTATATTCCACTGGCAGGGCGCCATTTGTCACCCCTACTCTAATTAACACAGGGGTCGAGCTCTGTGTCTGGACATTCCCAGGGCAGGGTGGCCATGCCAGGCATGTCCTGGGGGACAGCTGGGGACAGAGTGGACATGGGTATGGCAGGGTTGGAGCTGCAGCTCTGCCTCCCCAGGCAGCTGCTGCCACATAAGGCTCCAGCTCTGCCTGCTCCTTCCCAGGCAGCAAAACCTCACCCGTGATGGTGCCCCAAGGGGTGGGACAGCTGGAATTGGGCTGGGAATTGGGCTGGGCATGGGGCTGGACGGGGAGGTGCTGGACAGAAGGATGGCTGGACAGAAAGGTCCAGCTGGGAGCACATCCCAGGAGCTCAGCAGCATCACTCCCACATCCCCGAGGGGCACAGAACAGCCCAGGTAAGTAGAGCTGTGTGGGTCCAAGTGCCCATGGAGCACATCCCCTCCGAGAGGGATCCAGCTCTGTGCTGATAAACCCAAATCCCACCGCAGACAGCTCACAGCTTTGTCTCACTGTGTTTGCTGGCTTCACGGGGAGGGTTTAAAGGGTTTTATGGTGAGTTTAATGCAGGTTCCAAAGCAGGGATGGATCAAGTAACCTCAGCATGGTGTCCGCTTTCAAAACTCCGCAAACTTTTTAGGGAGCCCCGGTTAAGTTTTGATTATCACTGAAGGGAGCATGCCCCGAGTGAACATTGTTACCTTAAAAGTTTCTGTCAGCCTGGTTCAGAAAACAATCTTTTCCTTCCTTCCTTCCCTTTAATAAATTTTAAAGTTAACAATTCAAACAGCAAAAAAACACAGAGTGAAATAAGCGGGGCAAATTCCAACAGACAAAAGGGTAATGAAAGAAACGAGACAAATTCCTTGAACTGCACCCAACATGAAAATGAATCTCGGCTGCTCATTAGAGACTGCTGAGCAGGGGATGTTGGCAAATTAAATAACGGGAAGTAGAAGGAGACACAGAAAAAAGGGTTGATTATCTAAATCTCCTCTTATAAACTGCAAAATATTTTTTCAAGATTGAAGGTAGTAAAAATGTATTAGTGGCAAACAGCAAAGCCTCCTTATGCACTTAAAGTAAAAAGCAAGGAGTCAGGCATAGCAAAGGATTGGGTAAACACAGAATACACCATTGTGCTTTCAGAGTGGGTTAGCAGTGAGTAATTCTCATCCAAAATACATCCAGGAGTTTCCTTCCTTACTGTCTCTGGAAAAATTCCCACTTGGATTCCTCAGGTTAATTCAGATGTTGTTGGGTATTTGAGTGCTGCTCATCTGGGTCAAGGAGGGGCTGATAAAGTTTTTAAAGCTCTCCCATCTAGTTGTTACTAGTGTTGTACCAGCTTGTTTTTCATTAGTGCTCTTTAAAATGCTTAGCTTTGCTATTTTTTCACTTGAAAGTATCCTTGCTGTCGAGAAGGTGGGGAGTGGGGAGTGTACCAAAGCCAGTCTGCCTTGGAGCCAGCATGGGTGGAAAATCAACCTTGGGACCTGCTCCAGAGGTCACCACTGGTCTTTGGGACTGCCCCAAGAAGAGCAATTAAGCATTGCTAATTGATTTTGAATCCTCAGCCATTGCCAGTGGCTCTGGTATCAGCACACGCTGGAGGAGGGGAATTGTTACCAAGCTGCCCCTTCCTGCAGGAACCTTTGGGATGTGAGGATATTTGGCCCATGGGCTGCAAAAACAAAACATGTCATGACTTGGATGTTACCTTTGTCACAGGCAGGGAAGGAAAATGGGCAAAGCCAAGCAGCTGATGTTGTCATTAGAAAGGGGGCAGGAGAGGGAGCTGGGCAGCTGCTCAGCATGACAGCTGTCCCTAGAAATAGTTCCTAGAAATAGTCCCTAGAAACAATCCTCCATGCAGCAGAAAGAGAATAAGATGATGGTCAGGCAATGTGGATATATCAGGAAGAAATTGTTCCAAGCCCATCTTTCTGCTTGGCACCATTGTGTATGACATTCTCATAAACAAGTGAGGAAGATGTGGCCTTGATGAGACAGGTATTGTTTGGGTGGAAAACTGGATGCACAGTTAGAAAATTTGTCAGAAGTTCACTGCCAGAAAGGGAGGTAATGGCAAATAGGGATCTGAGCCTGTTGCTTTTGTTTCAGTTTATGATTTGAAGGAGGGGCTAGCCTGTGCTATTTGATGTGCAGCTGGGAGGGACTTGAGCACAACAGAGGCCAGATTTATAATTCAAAGGGACAAGAGAAGCAGTCTGCAAAAAAGACCATGATTTGAATTCCAGTGGTCATGCTGGTGGGTGAAGGCAGTGGGTGCAGGATCTCAGTGGAGCCAGGGAAGCCATCCTGGCTGTGCTGGGAGCCAGGAAAACCAGCAGCTAGGAGGGATTTGTGCTGCACTTCAGCATCGATGGGGTTTGGCTGGACACAGTCCAAAGGGAACTGTAAAAATAACAAGAGGTGGCTGGGATGTAACCTCTGCAGGAAAGCCAGAGAGGATGGTAGGAGACACTGAAGAAATGTGGTGTGTCCTTAAACATGGGCCCCCTGAGGAGGGAGAGGTTCCCCTTTCTCCTTGCCAATTAGGACAAGATGTGATGAACTTAAACTGCAGTTTAAGAGAGGACAAAGACATCTTTGTGCAGTTTTTAAGGTACAGCCTGACACTTCCCTGGTATCACGCTTTGCCTTCCCCACTCCTGATTCTCTGTAAGCCTGGTTTAGTGTAACATCTATTCCAGTAACTCACGTGGCTTTGGTGAATTAGCTACTTAACCCATTGCAATTGTACCATCATCTTCAGAAGAACTAGAAAAATAGAGTGCATTTATAAGGTTCTTATTGTTTTCACTCCACCATCAGCATTCCCTTTAAGAACATCAAAAGATTAAAAAAACAGATAGAGACATCTGCCAGCATCTCTGGAGAGGAGTGTTGCACTTTCTTCTAATCCAGACCCAGCCTTTGGAGCCTCTCCATGCCTTCACAAAACAGAGGAATTTTTTTGTATTTAAGAACCATCTAAAGACTCTTTTACTGTGTTTAAACAGAGTCCTGTGTCAGCACAGTTAAAAAATGCTGGCACTTGCTCTGCACAGATTAAAGATGATAAATTACCCTTTGCTACTCGGATCCATTTACAGCTTCTATTGCAAGGCTGTGTAACACTCGGAGGCAGCGGCAGGGCTGGGGACGTGGAGCAAAGTCTGGGTGCAGGCTGGGCTTTCCCCTCCTGAACTTTTTATTCTTTGTTTAGCCCTAAGAGAAGAGCTGCAGGGAGCAGCCTGTCCCCTCCTGACGCCCAGCATGGCATCACCCATGAAGAGTTTGCTTTCGGATCTGGACAGATATGCCCAGTCATTCCACCTGTTCCTGGAGAGGTCGACCGAGCACCAGAGCATGCAGGAGTTCGTGGAGAAGCAGCTGCCAGACATCATAGCCAGGTAACACCAAGGTGACCATGCTGGGCTGCAGGACAGCCAGGCCTGGTCCCACGGTGCTGCTGGGCTCAGGGAGCTGCTGTCAGAGGCAGGTTGGTGTTCCCTGCCCTGTCTGATAGGGCTTGGCTGGAATTTCCATTTGCACACAGGGCTGGATAGTGGGGCTGCCTATCGAGGAGGAGATAAGGCTGCATTGTCTCCTTGCACACAAACACAGCCGGCCCTGAATCAGCTCTGAAATGCAGTAACACATCCTACCTTCTAGCATCAAACTTGATGGAAAGCAGCTTTCTAAAAGTAAGCTTTTCAGGTAATATTTAGGGTTTCTCTAGGATGGCTGGATCGTACTCTTGCTTTGCCTGCCAGTGTGTATCCTTTGCTGGACCCCTCACTTTGCAGGCTGGCTTGGGAGCAGGCAGCCAGCACCAAATCCTGGCTTTGGAGAGACTCTTCTCAGGGCTCAGGGTTTCATGGCTCTGCCAAAGCCTCACTCAGGGATTTTAGGAGCATTGGATAATGTCCTCTCCCTTCTCCCTCCCCATTTTGCATAATGCAAAACTTCCACAAATAATTTTTAAGCTGCTGGTCCAGACTCAGAGGACTCTCTGTTCCTCTGAGCACAGACACTGAGAAGTGTGTACTTGCTTCTGCTTGTATTCCCTCATAATAAAAGCAAAATGCCACCTCTACAAATTGCCAACATAATTGGAAATCATTAATATCCAAAAAGGGAAGAGTTCTGAATCTGATCCCTTCTGCCCACTTGCAGGGCGTGCCTGTGTACACACACATTACATTTGGGTTTTGCTCTGCAAATTTTAGTCTTAATGGGATCTCCATGCATGTCTCACATCATGCATGAAACCCTCTCTACTGGGCAGCTCTCCTAAAATGTATAAATAATGTTTTTCAGTATTGGAAATGGGAAGTCTACAATCAATGTTCTAAGTGTTGGTGGTGGAGCAGGTATGCATGGACTTCAATACTGATATGTTTTTCCCTTTTTTTTTTTTTTTTTTTTTTTGAGACTAAAGGATTAAAAATTGCAAAAGGAGCAGATTGGGAAATAAGTCTTTCCTTGATAAGTCAGCTCCAGGGGACAGGTGGTGCTAGTTGGTGTGTGACCACATCATCTGAAAACAGCTTGTGCCTCCCCAGTCTCATTCCTCTATGTCCTCCACAAAAAACTGTCCTTCTACACCATCACTCCTCAAAGGCAGAGAGAAGCTTGAACTGCTCCACAGGGTTTTTTCCCCAAAAATCAGAAAAAAACCCCAATAAAACAAACCTGCCCCAACCCCAAACAAACTAATGTCTTAGATTCCTCAGAATATTGCATTTTTATCTACATTGCAACTATTCTCCCCTGTAACTTTATTGAGGTGATAACTTCCATCACTTCTATGTAAGAGCCATGGCTGAGCTCTGCTTTGCCTGTATTTGCTGACTGCCATCAGCATACAAGCTCCTCCTGGAGCTACTGTCCTCCAAAACACTGGAGCTGAGAATAAGCTCCAGAAGAACTCCAGAAGAAATCACAAATAATAAGTCTTTTATCTGATGTTCACTGAGTGGAAAAACAATACCAGTAAGATCAAGTTGTTTCTTTTCATTAAATTCTTGCTTAAGTGCCCCCATAATTAAAACCTATGTTTCCTTCTCTGTCCATTAAGTCACCACACTTAAATTTTATATGAACAGTTAATCTAGTTTAAATGCTGTACTCATACCATGACCAAAGACTAACCTCAGTTTTGTCAGACTCTCCTCCATGCAGTAATTGTATGTAAATGGTGGGCATTAGTTATAAAACAGGCAGTGTCACAGAGCAGGAACATTGCTCTCCAAAGGAAACCATTCTTCAAAAAAAAAAAAAAAAAAGAGAAAGAAAGAGCGATGTTTTTAACAGGAGCACTTTACTTAGTACTCCACTCCCTGACCAGAGATAGTCCAGCTTGCTATCAATCAATAATGGGTAGGCAAAAGTCACCTTGTGGTGTAAAAATCCCCAAATCACCCAACCCCATCTGCTCACTGGTTTGCTCTCACCAGGGGTCGTAGTGGGGCCAGGAGGGAGCCAATTCCCAAATCTCTCCAGCTGATCCTGGCTGGTAAGGGAGGGCGGTGATGGAGCTGCTGCCCTCACCCCTGCATTTCACAGGGAGGAGGCACGGAAGGAGGAAAGCATTTCTTCTCTGCTTTTGCATCTTGGGAAAGAAGAACTCATCAGCTGCAGGATCCCAGCCCATCCCATCCCATCCCATCCCATCCCATCCCATCCCATCCCATCCCATCCAACACCACTCCTGCCATAGCTGCAGCCGCTGCCTTATTAAATTCACACTCCAGCGCACTGCACTCTGCACCTTTAAAAACCATAAAAGTCATCAGTGCTGCTATAAAGTAGCAACTGGGCTATAAACTATCCTGTTACGTAAAATGTTTAATTAGAAACTTAATGGCGAACATAGTGGTAGCCTTTAAAAGGTAATTGTGTTGGAGAGCTTAAATAATTCGGATAGCCTAATTGCCAAATTGTTGATAATGCAAGCTGCCACTGATCTGACTGTAAAATGCCTCGGGACACTTGTTTGCATATAAAAGAGCTAAGTGAAGTCAGTCAAGGCTGTGGATTAAATTATGAATCAAAGGGGTGGGTTTTTTGGTTAAAAACAGTACAAGGGTGATTTGGCCGCACAAGAGCAGAAAGGAATATATTAACCTATCTGCATATGGAAATACAAAATTATTATTTTTTTAAATCAGGACCTGCACAGCCTTTTCAAAGGACCAAATCAGTTTATGGAAAGTTGGTAAAGCAACCAAAAATCAAACTATTGCAGTAGTTCATTACAAATTCTGTGTTCCCAAATTTTACCATGGCAGACTACAGGGCTTGCAGCAATAGCAAAGCTGCAGCTATTTCTGCTGCCTCAGAAATTCAATTTCCCTCCCTCAAACAACATGCTTCCAGAGATGCCATGTGAATGTTGCTGTTGCTGGATGCTTTGAGAAAGACACGTAAGTCTGAAAAGATGTGACTCTTCCTCACTTGGTATATTACATCCTCTGGGCACTAATGATCAATTTAGTGCCTAGTGTTTTCCTTTTGTTCCTCAAATATTCTGCACGATGGAGCTAATGCTGAAGTGGTGGGAGTCCAGGGGCTCTGAAAATGATGAGGGGGGGTAGAGGCTGTGCAGGTCCTCCTTCCACAGCCCCTCAGCAAGGGCCTGTCTGGCCATCAGGGTGGTCTTCCATTCCATAACTTTGCTAGGTGGCCTTCCATTCAGTACCAAACTTTGTTCATTTGTAGGGAATTTCATAACTTGGAGTTTTGTGCAAGCACAAGTAAATCTTCCACGGCAAAGCTCAACATTTGCTTGTAACATGACCCCTGGATCTATTATTCACTGTAGTAACCCTCTGTTTCACTCTTTCTTACCTTAATTTATTTTGCTATTATTTTTTCCACCTAAAATCTATCCAAGCACAATAAGCAGAGGTTGGAGAAAGTTGAGCAAGCCAGCAGGATATTGCTTCTGGACCCATGCCTCAGTCAGAAATATCATCCCCCTGAGTTTCCTACATTGCAGATGGGGTGAGATGGCTGAGAATGATGGAGCTATTTTTAAATTTTGAAATCTTAGATCTACCAGTACACCCATCAGTAAAATAATTACAGCTGGCCTGAGCAGTGTTTGGAGAGAACTCTTCCTCAACAAAAACATGAAATGCAGTCATCTCTGGGGTATTCTGTAAACAGAGGTTAGCTAAACACAAATGGTATGTGCTCTATTCATCATTCTTTTGGCAAAAGTCACAGGACACTAAAGACAAACAGATACGAATATTGTCTCTGATTCCACTGTAAACACATATTCCCTTTCTCTCCCCCACATGACCTTGTAACCAGTGAGGTGCCTGGCTAAAAATGCTCCTATTGACTCCTAAGAAATCCTGCCAAGTTTGCTGGTGACTTGGAACCATCAGAACTGGCACCATGAGAGTTGTGTAGGATCTCCCTCTCGAGGTTAGACCATGTCCAGAAAAAAAGAGGTCAAGCATGATTGTGCCTGGCTTCCCCTTGGTCCTGGTGCTGTCATTTCTCCTTGGAGAGGAGAAATGAAGAGAGTTGGGACTGATATTTACATATTTCTCAAATCCTAGAGCTCAATCTTCAGTTACAACCTGCTGAGAATACAAAGCAGCTGCTTGGACCTGTGTGGTGCATCTGTAGATAAATGTCAGAAATCAATCTGCCAGGCTGGGGATGTGATGGTGGGGGAGATTTCCTTTTCCTGAGTTTTGTTTTCATTCTCTGTTTTGTATCTCCTGCTTCTTTAGGTGAGATGGACTTGCAGATCCTCTCAAAAATACGAGCCAGATATCCTGGGGTCACCATCAACAATGATGTGATAGAGCCAAGTGCTAGCCAAATCTCCAAGTACAAAGGTATTTTTACATTAAATAAATTAAATTTGCAATAATTTACATGCATTACAAAGTGTTGAAAGGTGGATGACCCTATGTACAAATGCCTTCTTGCCAGAACTGTCTCTTAAAAGTTAAAAAATTCAAAATTTAATGCTTTTTTGCCATCATTGTTTCTCAACAATATTCACTGTCATTAAAATCTTAGTCTTTCACACTGTAAAGAAACTCTGCATGGCAAATGCTTGGCTAGACAGACTTTAAAAGCTAAAGAAAATGGGAAGTGATGGGTAATTGTATGGGAATGGAGTGAAATCCCTGCATTTCAGAAAGTTTTTCTACTTCAACTTGTGTTGAATCAGGATCCTTCCTCAGCATCAAAGGGAAAATTTTAGTGTCTCATGGTAATTCTCTCACATCTTAAAAATCGTTTCCAACAAATAACTAAACCTCACAGTGGGGCACTAAATTAGTTACCAGGCTTTGAGTTATAAAACATGGAAAGGAAAGCAGGAGTGATAGGAAAGATTTTGCCATGTGCTCTGGGGCTCAGAGCTTCTTTCCTTCCCCCAGCCCAAAGGTCCAAGCAGCATTCATGAAAGAAAAGGAAACATCATCTGAGGAGGACTGAGTGTTCACGAGGGTACTTTGATCAAATTGCCCTACAAAGTGAGCATTAAATTACAACCACAGTTTGATTATCACTGGATTAGCCAGGATTCACCTGGCAGGTGATGGAGGTGTTGAGGGAGGTGACACCAGCCCTGAGCAGAGCACACCTGGCCCCAGAGCTGCTGTGAATGGATGTGGCAGCAAAGAATGAACCTCATCCAGCTCTTGCTGGAAACGCTCCAAACCATAGTAAACACCAGGCTGTAATACCACACTGTAAATCTCCAATCTTGCTCTTGCTTAAGTCCTTAAAAATGAAGCATTCCCAGTGTGAACCAGCTTGTGGAAGCCAAAGGAAAAAAAAAAGAAACAATCCCCTTCTCTCTCCAGTGAGGTAGGTCAGAATCACTGGAGGCACCAAAGGCCCCCAGGAAAAACCTAATGTTTTATATCTTTCTCAATTTAACACAGAGCTGATCTTTTAAAAGATGCCTTGTGCAAAATCCCTGGAGCTTGTATGTTGCTGCAGGCTGAAATGGTGAAGGATGGGCAACACAGCATCTTCTCTAAGACAGTTTGTGCACTTAAACAAAGAATTTCTGTCCTGTCTGGGCTATACTGGACTGGATTTGCTCTGAATCTTCCCAGTGGTCCCACCATCTACCACCAATTAACTGGCAGTCCTATTCTACTGCAGTGAGATTCCAGAAGAAAGTTAAAGAAAATATAAAATGTTGTCCTTATTTTAAGTTTTATGCTAAACTAGAAATTAAATATTCATCTGAATTTCTTTCTTTAAACTCTCTTATTTGGTAATTAATCATGTCCCTAGTAGCTACCATTAATTAGGTTTCTGAGGCCTAAGATTTTCTGTAGAGAATTAGAAACATTATCCTCACCTCTGAGGATTCAGTAGTTATGTTTTCTGCCTCACCAAATGCTTTCTCCGTGGGAAAGAGAAGCCAAGCTCACGAGAGAAACTCCCTGCTGGGATGTGCAGTGATGACAAACTCAGGTTTCTCTTAGGCTGTGGCATGTGATGGAGGCTTTCCTCAAAGCCTCATGGACAGGCTGTGCCTCTCCTTCATTCCTGGTGGAATCCCTTGGTGGCCATGGCTGGAGTGTTGGTGGCCCCACAGCTGAGCTGCCTCAGCAGTGCACAGCTGCACAGTGTACCATCAGGTACACAACCAGCTCCTGACTGGGAAAAGAATCTGGGCTGAACCCAGGGGAAAAGGTAGGAAAGCTTTTCATAATGGCTTCAGATGAATATTTAGGCAGAAATTTACCATAACCCCATAACGAATTTGCACTTCCTAGAATTTGGACTTCAAAGGCCCAGCCTGGAAAGCAATTCAGTTTTCTTCCCAGCTCCTCCTTGCAGACAGCCCAACAATTAAACTGAACCAGATTGCCCCAGATTGTTGGTGAGGGGATAGGAGCTGCTTCTGAGTTTAGAACAGCAAATTAAATCTGAACTGCCAGTGCTGGGGCCACTGACTGATAAATGGAAGCTAACAGAGTAACAGTGGCAGCATTTGAAAGGGGTGGCCCATTTCCAGCCACAGAAGAGAGGAGATAAGCACTGATGGAGCATTTCTCATCTGCCTGGTGGGGATGAGTCCAAATCAGAGCCCAGAAGGAGAAGTGTTGTTGTTAGTGGTGTAAAGGCACTGGTCTTAGCAAACCGTGCTGTTCTGAACACGTGTTCTGTAGCTAAGGCTCAGCCTGCCTTTGGGCCATGTAAGTTTTAAATTGATGCTAACTCCAGTGAAGCAAAGGAACTGAATCAGGGCCTGCTTTGTCCTGGGGCAATCCCGAGCACAGACAGTGAGATGAGCTCCATATGCCAGCAGATGGACATTAGTATTCCAGCATCCCCTATGTTATGAAATTATCTCTCAGTTTTGCTCCCATAAAAACAAAGGAAATGCAGCAATGAGCCAGGCCCATAGTATAACTTATTCTGTGAATCCACTTCTCCAAATTTCTGTTTTCCTCAGTTGCTATGTGCATTGTATTGAGGTCTGAAGACATGCCATGTGTCACTCCTTAAAGCTCTTTGCTTTAAAACACTGTCATCCCTTTTGCCTGAAGCAGTTGGTCAGAACTGTGGGCTTCTGAAAAATTGTTTCAACACAGAAGCAGCTGAATGTCAAGAGGTGGGTCCTTGCTTTTGGAACAAAGCTCCTTCTCTCTCCTACCATCCCAGTTACGTACATTTAGAAGAAGAGATTCACTTTCTCTGCCCTTCTCAACCTTTTAATTGTGTTTCTCTTCTCAAGAGCCCCCCTTTGATCCATCTTTAAGCACCTGTTTTTATGTGGGGAAAATCCTCCACCATGGCCTGACTTCTGCTCAGTCATGTGGGGTTTGTGTGGCACATAGGTTCTGGGGCCATCAGTCCTTCTATTCACCAAGAAATGTGCTGCTCCTCGTCTCATAACAATTCATCCCAGTCAACATCTTTTAATTCAGCTTGAGCCAGTCATGGGGAAGGAATTACATTTTATTTTTAGCTCAGGTAACTACCAGAGAAGCCCAGATGAAGGATCAAAGGGAAAAGCATCAGACTCTCTTAAGATTTTGCCCTATAAAGCCCTCTACAGCCTTCTCCTCACATATGGGCTCAAGGTTTTTATACATTCCACTGTTGTGTTGAACTGGTACTAAAACTCTCTACCTAAATATGGCTTTTGGATATATTAAAGCTCTAAGCAGAAATCAGCCACATATTTGCAATTGAGATAACTCTACCCTGCCTTCTCCTCTATTTTAGAGCATGTGGCTCAGGCATCAAACCTTGAGAACATAAAGTTTACCTGGCACAAGGAGACAGCTGATGAATATGAAAGTCGAATGAATGCAGAAAAGAAGACTAAAAAATGGGATTTCATTCACATGATCCAGGTAAGAGTCTCTGCAAAGTAAATGTTGTCAGACTCAGCTGTTAAAAGTATGCATGAAGTATGTGACCTCATTATCCACTCATAGGGGAAGAAAGGTGAGTTTACTTCCCAGTAATTTGAAGTGCTTTAGCATAAATGAACTGCAAAAATGAAAAGCAGCTTTGAGCACAGTAGTCCTATTAACCAGGCTGTGGGTGGCAGTCAACTAAGAATACATTTTAGCTAGTGTCTTCAAAAGCTCATTGTCCTCTCCATGAAATTGCCTTTGTATTTCCAAGTTCACTGAAGCCTTCACTGAAGAAAGGCAAACCTCTTTATCTCAGGTTGATGAATGAACATGAACTCAGTTCTGGCAGTGCCGGAGAGCAGGCAGGGCACAACAGCCCCGAGCCTGCAGTGTGAGCCCACTGCCCACACCTTCCTAAGGTGCCTCACTGTCCCTTTTCTGTCAGGATTGTCCCCTTTGGTTCCTGTTAACAGTGGTACCAGTTATAATAGTCACCAGGATGGCACTGCATGTCTCTAAGCAGCTCTCTGCTTTTTCCAGATGCTCTATTATGTGAAAGATATCCCAGCGACTCTCCGATATTTCCACAGCCTCCTGGAATCGCAGGCGAAGCTCCTCATTGTCCTGGTGTCAGGTGAGAGCTGCTCCACCAGCACTGCTCAGTCAGGAAAGGGCTGTGAGGACCTTTGGGGCTCCTGTGTGTAGCACAGGCCATCCCCTGAAACCTGCACACTGTGTCTGTGTGGGTTGTAAGACCAAGGATTTATTAGCCAAAACCCCCCAATATCATGGGCACAAAACACCTTTCTCTGCCCTTCCCATCCTACAGCCTGAGCAGTGATGGATGGCAGCAGAGCCCCGCAGCAGGAGAGGCTCCATCCTGCTGCTCTCACTCACAGGAGCCCCTGCAGCCTCTGCTGTTTGCTGGAAAAGGCTCTCCAGGCTGGGCACTGCATTTCCCTCTCCCAGAGACTTGTGGCATTAAGCAAACGGCTGCAGCAGGGCTCGGGAGTGCCATACAGCAGGTGTTGGAGCACATATGGTTCATTTTCTTTTCCAACTGCCCATTTCCTTAATATCATCATTTTGGGGACAAAACAGCGTTCTCAGGCTGTTTCAGATCTCAGAGATGCTCTGTGGTCAATCCAGCAGGAAAATGTTGGAGCAGAGTAAACAACAACCTTTTAATACTGTGGGCAAGGTATGCCAGAGACAGTGTGATGGCGGAGTATAATTTGACTCTAGAAAGCCTTTAATTTGCCTCAAAAGCTATGGAAATTTCAGCTGTGTAAACAGTCACATCTAACAAGAGAGAAAGGTATGTTAAGCATTATTTGTTGAGAGGTTTAAGCTTAATTTCTCACTGTCTGCAAACATGATGAAGTGCCTTTTTATTTTGTTCATGAAGGATCCTCTATGAAGTGACACTTCTGACCTGAATTTATTCAACCAAATGTTTTTGGTCTGAAGTGTTTTCAAAGTAGTTTACAACAAGAAATCTCTATTTAAAATTATTTTTAAAAACCTGTTCATATTCTTTGGCTGAACAAGAATAGATTGTGATATCAGACTACTGCTGATTACCTGCATATAGTTAATTAAAACTCTTTTACAGTTGCTTAACCTGTCCCTTTGGATATTCATAAAATGTGAATACAGGAAATAATGTGTGCCTATTCAAAATTAAAATGATTAAAGTTCTGAGTTCATGAAAAGTATTTGAAGTCCTCTCTGGGCCAGATGACTCTGTGTTTTCCTGATGGAGCAGAAATTGCTGGGGGCAACAAAAAAGTGGGAGAGAGGAGCAGGACTCAGAATAGCAGAGAGGAAAGGAAGGGAAAAACCTTAACGAAAACAAGCGGATAGAAAGGGGAAGGAAGAAGTGCCATGAAAATGAGCGCTGAAGCAAAAGGAGTTACTGAAAGACCATCAGAACAAAGCTCATTTCACAAAAGCTAATGTCACCTCCAACGCAAACACATCGGGGTTCTATTTAAAATGGCCAGCCTGGGAGCAGGGCTGGTGGGCAGGGCTGGGGTCAGGCGCTGGACGCTGCAATCCCTCCTGCTCCAGGAGAGCAGGATGTGCAGGGGCTGGGGATGTGCAGGGCTGGGGATGTGCAGGGGTTGGGGATGTGCTGGGGCTGGGGATGTGCAG